>CCAG010012306.1:0-11429 GCA_001077435.1 Glossina morsitans morsitans
CTCTTTAAAGCCTATTAAAGCAAGTTTGCTTAATACTCGCGATCTTCCTACGTCGTACTTAAGCTAACTTGCGTTCGTAAGCTTATGCATGTTTGCAATGGTTTAGGGGTTCACTTGTAACCTGGATCTGTTATTGTTGCGGGTGTGCTTCTGTGCTGGCTGTGTACATGCTTTTTTCTTTTTTTCTTTTTTTCTTTTTTAGTTGTAGTTGAATTAGACTGCTAAATTTAATTGCATTTCATGTGCAAGTAGGTAAAAATAAAATAAAATAAAATAAAAAAAAAAAAAAAGTAAAAATTATAATATCCTTGGCGTAAGTGAAACATGGCGACCAAATTTCCAGCAACAGATTGTAAGATGCACTGTTTTGGTAACAGTATAAATCAACATAGCCGCGTATCCTTATTATTTCTAAGAAACACGAAAAATGTAATGAACTGTTCGTTTCCTATTGCGATAGAGCAACTTAAGATTAATGTAAAACCTATAAAAATCAATATTATTCAAGCACACGAACCTTCTGCGGGTAGTGATGTAGAGAAACTCAAAACATTCTACTCAAAGCACATAGAAATGGTAAGTCTAAGGAAGATACGTGATCTGAATCTGACAATGGGAGATTTTAATGCTAAACTTGGAAATAAACATGTATGTGAAATTGTTGGTAATTTTGGGTTAGAATTAAGGAATGAGCGCGGTGATCGCTTCGTCTAATTCTGCATGGTTTAAGAATTTGTAACACCTTTTTTTAACTTCCTCCTTACCGGTTATGTACATGGAAATCTCCACAGGAAACCAATCAAGAAGTCATCCGTAATTAAATCGATTACATTCTATTAAATAAAAGATTTTGAACATCAGTAAAAAAGCTAGGACCTTCCCAGGAGTATATATACTGGCATTACCTAAAAGACCCACCTCGTCAAGACAAATGAATGTCAAAAAACTAAGACAATATGAAACGAAAAATAGTCCAGCATCTGAAGAAAACGATAGACTATATTCAGGCAATTACAATGAAGGTATGTAGCGAAGGTATGGAACGAAGGGATAGCAGAGTAGAACTGAAACCCTGAGAAATGTAGGTAAAAATAAACTTGGTCTCAAACGAAATAAGCCGAACAATAAATGGATAAGTAATAAAATTAGAACTTATAAATAAAAGAGAAAAAGACCCCAATGATAATGAAAATGAAAGCAGCCGAATATAAGGTATAATACAAATAAAGATACCGCGAGCAAAAAGTGTGAAGATAGAAAATGTACGTTTGGACATAGAAAGGCTTTCTGAGCAACATCCCTTGTACTGATGTCAGCACAAATTATATTCGTCAAAGGTACTTTTTATGTTCTCTTCTTTTTAACGTCTACTCTAAGGTAATCTTTCGAGAACCTTTTCAAACAATCGAAGCAAGCATTAAGATCAATGGACAATTTATCAATAATATCCGATATGTGGACGATGCAATTATCCTATCAGATAATGGGCAGATCTGCAGGCGTCGATTCAAATTATAAATGGTCAGAGTACACCTCAATACACCTCAATATTGGCAAAACTTCCTAAGTCGAGCGTAAACTTCATAACCTCTCTTTATCAAATAATAACGGAAATGTAGAAAGAGTTTCCAAGCACCTTGGATCCACACTACACAAAGTTTGGAAAAGCGACGTAAAAATAAAAAGAAAAATAGAAATGGCTAGATCGTCGTATACCAAATCTCTGATAATTTCAGCAAATCGAGAAATTAGTTTATCTCTTCGCTTTTGTTTCAGGAAATACTTTGTATGGTCTAGAATCATGGACATTGAAAATCGCTACAACGGCGACTTTAAGATGTGATATTACCGTAGAATTCTCAAAACTTCGTGGCCATAAAAATAAAACAGAATTCGATAGTTTCTCAGAATTTTATTTCTTAGCTATAAATATCTAAAAGGACAATTTGCACTTTTCCAAACTTGATGTCATGAACATCGCGGCTTATGCGATATATGGGTAAAAAAAATTCTAAAGAGACACTGTAATGGAAGCCTTTTGAATTTCTTGCGTATTCTATATTTTTTTACAGTTGTTCTGGTTTCTTCTACTTGTTATCTTCCAAAAACATACTAAACATTTTACGGTGATTCTTAACATAATGCTTACACTATCATAATTTAAATTAAGTTAATAACAAAGCGGTAAATGCTTACGCTAATACAACTTAAGCTAGATCACTATAAACGTGGAATGTGTAGGACTTAACTCATGCGAAGACTCTGCGGATATGTCAAATTAAGTAATAATTACATTACAGGATGCAATGGAATTTTTGCACAAAAAATCAAGTCTGAACATTCAGTGGTCATCTGAATGTCTTTAGATATTATTTGAACTTTATTCTGCAGGGTGTCATTTCCCACATTCATGTTTATAGTTGTGGGGACTATAGAGTCAATTCAGCAATATTTTCCTTGTCATTTTTCTTATTTTTCCGGCCCGGTTGAAATGATTTTAAATAATTTGCCAAAAAAAGATAATCTCTTTTTTTTGTTCAAATGAATTATTTTGGCTGTATCAGAAAATTCCAATTGTGAAACGGCAGAATCGTTATGTAGTAAGATTACAAAAATGTTGTTGTTTCTGCTATTTCGCTACGTTTTCCTGTCTACTTACAGCCAGGATCTAGGGAACTGCAACCTTGATTGAAAGTATCATAACATGCAATGAATAAAAATAAGCAAGGGCTAAAATGTAGATAAAAGTGAAATAAAAACAAGTAAAAACACTACAAGGGCCATGACCGGGCATTAAATACCTTACACCACCCTACAATTATTCATGTAGCGATTCTTTAAAATAACGCGTTCTTTACGAATTTTTCACAAAAATGGGTCGAACTGAATGAAACCGTCATTCTTTGCACAAATTGACGCGTGTATGGTTGCAAAAAAGACCATTTATAGCAGCTAACAGACGCAAAGTCATCCTCTTGCATGACAAAGCGCAGCCACACATTGCAAAAGTTATCAAAAATACACTGCCGCAGCTGGAATGGGAAGTTCTGGCGCACCCAGCATATTCCTTGCACCTTCTGATCACCACTTGTTAAGATCGATGCAGTATGGATTGGCTGGCACGTGGTTTGAAAATACTAAAGAACTGCGCAAATGGATCGATAATTGGCTCCCTGCCAATCCAATATCGTTTTTTCAACGCGGTATCGTTTTGCTGTCAAAAAGATGTAGAAAAAGTTGTAAAAAATTATGGAAAATATTTTGATTAATATATATTGTGCCAATTTTTGTGCCAATGACTTTTTCAAGTGAAAAAATGGCGAATATAGATGCAAGCGTCTAATAATTTATGAGGTATCTTACCTACGGTTTGCAGAGAAGAAAATCAAGATGGCAGATATTTGCTTTATGTACTCGAACGAATGACATCAACCACCAAATGTTAATGCACAATGTGGGTTTTGAAATCCTAAAATACTGTTTAAATTCTTTTAAACCAAATCTTTTTCGATACGCTGTTTATTGAGTGGGCCAAAAGTTTTATTTGTTTGCACCTTTGAATAAGCGTGGAAACATAATTTATGATCAGCATAATAAAGTTTTTTCGGATCGGATATTCACAAATATTTCTTCAATTTTTTTTAAACCAAATGCTTTTTGTAGTGTGATTTATTGTGCGAAGCGAATTTTATTGTTCTAAATCTTCGAATATGCCTATTAATTCTACTCACATTGCAAAAACAAAAAATAAAAGCTCTTATTTTAGAAACATTGAGTCAAAGTCAAGCAGAATCAAAAGCAACATATAAAGATGTTATTCAATCGTGAGGTAAAGTATTGAATTCGCTTTTGACTAACGACATACAATATCGGATGCTGTGAAAAATTGGCGAATTCCCGAGAAAACCTGAAGAATTTAGTTCGTGGAGAAAATTTGCGCCTAGGACACTACTGTGGCATATTACACATTGTGTGGACAAAAATTATAAGAGCCGATATGGCGCTAGACTGTTATAGCATCACACTAAATTATACATGCATAAAAAATTCTGGATGATACACTGCATCGTAACATAGATATATCGAATGACCAGTTTGCCGCAACACACGCACACACACACACACAACTTTCTAAATCTTTCCTTCATTACACACATCCCATGTGTACAAACATTTCCACGAAGAAAAAAATTAAGTGCACTGGGTGTGCGACTATTTCACCATATCGCATTTCAGGACATTTAAACGTCTTATGATCCTTCCTCATGTCTATTTTTTATTAATTCGTATAAATACCCCGCTGAGAATGGAAAAAGAACTAGTATTATGATGCATTGTAAACGATAAAAAAAAAGTCAAACGGTACTTATGACCACCCTTAAAAGTATTTATAGAGAATAATATAAGATAGATGGAATTTTACAGATAACGCTTGAAGGTAAGTTCACCAACATTTCTATCCTATATAAGCAGAGTTTTCTCTTTAGTTATTTTCAAAAATACTAAAACCACCAATCGGTTAGAAAGTTCATTACTCAAAATAAAAATAAAAAAAATTTAAAATGGAACCAAAGAACAACAATATAATATAATCATCATCATCATCACCATCATCATCATCATTATCAAGGGAATACGAGAAAAAATTGCTCTTTATTTGGAATCACCAGAGGGAAAGTTACTGTGGATATTTCTTTCGAAGCGTCTTAGTCAAGTATTCCCATTCAAGAATCCGTACAAAAAGTTAAAGGAAAATAATATTCAACGTATTATCTTTCGGAAAATAAAGAATTTGATATTTAAAATGAAATTTTTATTTATTTTATTAAAAATTCTTTTTTACATAGTTTGACTATTTTCTTATCATTAAAGCTGTAGTCAGTTTTACTAAATTGTTTGAGATAAGCATTTAAACTTTTTCGTTGACTCTTATATAAGCTATAAAGCAACGCATGATGTCCGCAAGTGCTTGAAAAGTATCCTTGGAGTTGCTGGTTATTACATACATGCGTGTTGCAGTGTAGTGAAAACACAATTGAAGATTCTTTTGTATTGTTATTTATTTTAACTCTCTTTACTATACTTATTAATTTTATATTTGTTTTACTTCTGACCCACCCGAAGTGTGGTCAGTAACTTATATAATAAATTATTATATGCTAACTTAAGCAATTAATATAATTAAAGTAGGTTATTACCAGAATGATAACGTAAGCATTTAATACGATTAAAGTAGGTTATTACTAGAATTACGACTATGTGGGTTACAACTAAATTAGACTATCTTAACTAGGTTAGGTGTCACATTATGTTGAAACTTAGCGTAAATTGTAAATCACGGTAGAGCGCGACAGATCGATAACGCTACAGCAGTTTCTCTTTAAAAAATTGCTAAATTCTTTCTTCAATGGTCGTTGACTATATGAATCGAAGTATTCCGCTCCTAACTTGGAATTACAATAAAGGCTACCCAATGCTCTCCTGGCTGATTAGAGTAGTCTGTATTTGCTATTATAATAGCAGGTTTAGATCTCACTTTTCGTGGTAAATTATTAGCTGGGAAAACACCTTGAAAATACTTCTTTGTAGATTGATTTGCCTTAAGTGCTTGATTTATTTGTATCGTTTTCATTTCAAAGCGTAATTTTCATGGTTCTGTGTTATCAATCTCTAACATCGAATCATACTCGCAGTAAACTATACAAGTTACAGCTGATGTTAATGCGCGAGCGAATTTGCCTTCAATGCGTTTGTTTCCTTGCCTTAAAATATTAGCCCACCTATCGTTATTGCAATGATCAGCGGAGAGGTCAAACGCTAGTATAAAGCAGCTATCATCAAAAAGTTTCTTATTTATATGAAGACCACGATCTGAGTGATTAATTCCAGATGATTTGAATAGCATGCTATAAGCTCTGGTTGATCTTAATTTTTCTGTAGAGTAATCGAATCCAAGTGGTTGAGCGGGTATTTGAACACCATTGACTGACAAATTAAACATTTGCAAATAAAAATTCTCGAATTTGAAAGAATCCGTTGTTTGATCACCTGAATAAGCGCTGTTGTAAACCATACAAAACGCTAAGAATGTCGGAAGCTGTCGTATGCCAACATTATCTAATGATATGGTATGGTTTCCAGGATACAAAGTGAATGTTTTAACTTCTACTTTATTAAATGGATATAAAGCAGATTTCGTTTGTAATATATGATGAGCCACCTGGATTAATAGTTATATCATTTATAAACAATTGTACTTCCAATATCTTAAGCGGCGTTTCCTTGACAGGATTTTGCATTAAATAAAATGAGGATTTTTCCAAATTAAATGTAGTGCGCAAATTAACATTATTTAGCAAGAGTTTAGGTTGATTAAAAATATCTCCATGCGGCTTTTCGAACATTTCAACTTTGTTACTCTTATCAAATAATTCGGTTAATTGTTTTTTACCATCCTGAAACATTTCACCGGTGTAGTAATCTGGATACCATCCAGAACATGATAAATGAGTTCGACCTGCATCAGTGCCATAATTAAGTAGAGTTTGTACGTATGATCTGTAGTGATAATTGTTGTCACTTGGCGAAACCAATACGTTACTTAAATATGCGGATACGCCTCGAAACATGGAATGGAGAAGATTATTTATAACGCTACACTTGTCGTCAATAACATCGGAATTATCTTTATTCTTTAATTGAACAACTAATTTTAAATAAACGCTGCAAAGGTCTCGATATGTATCGCCATTACCAAAACAGAGAAATTCTATGGAGCTAGGATTGTCTACGGATTGAATAAGATTATATGAGACTTCTTCTGTATTTAGAATGCTACTTTGTATAGGATGAGGTAAATCTAATTCACTTTTCATGCATTCTATGTGAGTGCTCATCGTTTCTAAGCAAATATGTCTCTTACTTTGTTACGTAGATTGAATTTTTTCGTGCGTTTCGCGTTAGATCTCTTTTGTGAAGCAATGGATGGTAAAACTGATAAAACCTGTTGTCCTGTTAATTATAAACCAGAGAGTAAACTAGGACTTTATAGAACTCGTCATTTTTTAAATATTTATTTATTTAATCTTGAGTAATAACTTTAATGGCGTTTGGGTTTTTTTCAAGATAGGTAAAAAGTTTATATAAATTGTTGAGAGTACATCTAAATTTAAAATCATTTCAATGATGTGGGCAGTTAGTAAAATAATTAGGTAGTTTTCTGAAAGATGTTTGAGTGTCCACGAATATCATTTTAGATTTTAAATATTTTTTAAGAAATTCTTGTTTTTCTCTTCCCACAACTAAAACATACTCATAAGTATTCAAAGGAGATAGTATGTCGCCTAAGCAGGATCAATCTATAGCGCCATCCCACCATTTTAAACCATGAATAAATTTAGCACAAAAATGATTTTGATCCTTAGCTTTTTCATTTAATTCCTTTTCACCGAACGGTGGTCTAAATAAAAAGTAGTTAGCTGTGATACAACTTGCACTCATATATGCTAGCTCTTTAATAAAAATTTGTTTCTGATTTTCATGACAATACTGGAAATCAACAAGAGCGAACGTACTTTTAGTTATGCTGGACATGGTTTGATGAGTTACTGATAAATACTGAGCTGATTTCATATAATCTTTGAGTTTATATTCTAAAAGAACTCACATCACTTTCAGTACTAGTTGTGTCGTCTCAATAAATGGATCACATATCGCCAAGTGCTCAGAAACCTCCGCGTTTACCAAAAAGAAATCAAGACCATTAATTAATATTTGGTTTCGAATATTTCGTCGGTTTAAAAACTAAAATCAAATGTAGTTTTTCACCCTCAAGAAATTTTAAACCACTTTTATGGCTGCAAGATAATAAATATAATTTTATTGGTTTCACCTGTGACCAATGAATTCATTTAATGGCTTCCAAGGAATACATATAACTAAGATTGGATCAAATAGGCTTTATAGAACCTGAGAAAATTCTAGATCATCCAACTCTAGACAACATTGTGTGTAATTTTAAATATAAGCGAGATGGACAATGTCTTTTGATTATTAATCAGAAAGGGCATAGAATAAAACTTTATGCTGAAACCTGGAGATTAATAACCCGCGTTTGACTTTTTTTATCAACATTCCTATGCTGGAATACTATATTACGAAAGCAAATCTCATTCTTTTATTACAATCATTTTATAACAAAGTGCGTGGTATTAAATAAGACCGATATTCAATTGGCTGATATGTCCATATCTATCGATCCTGATATTGAGATTGATTTGTTAAGATTATGTTTTGAGTTTTCTCGGAAGATGTCAAACAAGATTAGGAAGGATATTAAGATTCACAAGCTACATTTGAGAATTATAAAAAAATAAATGTATAAAAATGAGTAAAATCAAGTTGTTAATGAGATTCACAAACCAGCCAGAAAAAATTTTGTTCAAAGGCCATTCATTCAAAAAGGAATTAATGATACATGGCAAATAGATTTAGTTGAGTTAAGTCCATTTCATAAGCTAAATAATGGCTATAAATTTTGGTTGAAATTGATGTACTTTCTAAATATGCTTTCGCGCAACCAGTAAAATCCAAAAGTTCTTCAGACATAGTTAAAGCTATGGAACAGGAATTGGAAAGAAGAAATACATCTCCAAGAAATATTCAGACTGATAAGGAAAAAGAAGTTTCCAATAAAGATTTTAAAGGTTTGATAAAATATTTTCAAATTAACCATTATCACACATACACTCATATAAAAGCCTCCATATATGAAAGATTTAATAGAACATTAAAGAACATAATGTGAAAAATGTTTAGTATGAAGGGTAATTACAAATGGATAAACAACCTGCAAACGTTACTAACCAAATACAATTATACGTATCACAGAATAATAAAAATAAAAACAAATGAAGTCAATAAACACAACGAGGAGCAGATATCACAAAGAGTTTATAATTTCCCTAAAATATTTCCAAACCAAAGTTTAAAGTTGGGGATTATGTTAGAATTAGCAAATTTAAGGGAGTATTTTTTAAAGGCTGTGAACCAAACTGGACCACCGAAATATTTCAGATCAGTAAAATAAAAATTACGAATCGTGTTACTAGGATCATTTTATGAATACGAAATGCAAAAAGTTCGTGACAAAAAATCCTTATTTAGTGGAAAAGATATTGAAGAAACAGGGAAACAAATTTTTTGTGAAGTGGTTAGGGTTTGATCAAACTCAAAATTCATGGATTAATAAAACTCAATACTTCGACAAATATGTATAAGACCAACCGAAAATGTTTGCTATTATTATTATTAATAAAAATCGAAATAAAATGGAAACCCAAAAAAATTTCATTGCGTATTAATTTTTACATTTATTCTTGCATACATATTAATTACATTTCATTTACAGATTTCTGTTATTTACTTTATAATTATTTTACATTTATTCATATATACATAGTATTTATACATCGTTATTTACGTATATATTTGATTACCTATTTTAGAATTTCCCCAACATTCCCAGTTGGCAACTTTGCTTCTATTGGCGTTTAAACTAACGTAGGGCTTTAACCAAGCCCTTTGACTAAATTTTAGTATTTTACGAATACATTTTAACTGCAACCAGTGTTGCAAGCAGAGGACCAGGATTTTTTAAATGAATCCTATAATTCATTTTATGAGTTAAATCTGTTGTGAATTTTTTATACCTTCCAGTAGGAGGAATTTTATTGTCTGCACAGAAAATATGCAATCATGTTTATCATGAATATCAGACGGATAATTTAGATCAACTGCCAAAATGTAACCACTACTTCCATCGATATCAATGGAGTAAATATTAAAATCTTTTACTTCACTTTCGCTTAAAAATTGGAAGGTTGCATATGGAAGTTTTTGAGACGTGGTCCCACCGTACAAATTGTCCATATAGGTTAAATAATTTTCAGACTTACTTTTATCATAATTTTCACTAAACTTATTATTTGATTCGGACAACCTTTGGGTGCACTGAGTAATGCCACCTCGAATACTAGTTTATAAAAACGTATGAACTTCAAGATCCACAATTACTTCCATTTCAACTTTAGTATATTTCAGCACGGCATCCTAAGAAAAAGATGGAGCTGTAACATAATTGCATGGATCTATTTTATATATTTCTAAACATAAAACCCTGAAATTCTCGAAAACATCGGTTAGTATTAAAACATCGCTTTCGAGATATAATGTTTCAGGGTTTGACGAAATTGTAGTCAGCCTCACTACATTCGCGATCGGACAAATAATTACAGAAGCACTCTCCAGTGGGTAAAATTGGATCATCAAGCTTTTTGATGTCGCTTACATAATCGCACGGAAAGACACCCTCACGACTCATCAACGCAAATTTTTCCAGAATCTTAAATGCTTTCTCTAACACTTTAAACTGACTGGACTGCAAATATTTAGCCAATTTCTCTAAACTACAGTTTAAAAATCGATTGGAATCCACAAAATTCATTAAATATTTTATCTTGTTCCCTTCCATTACTCTCTTCGTAACTGATATATACAATTCTTTGTTACAAGGTATAACCGACAAATTAGACCCTAACTCTGTGATAAATAGATGAATATCATACCTACTTAAATTATGAAAGAAAACAGGAAAATAGACTAGCTTAAATTGAAAAGATTTCTTCCATTCCCTATGAATGAACCCTACAAATTCCCCTGTAAAATAATTACAGTACTTATCTTTATATCCTAAAATTATTTCCTCACAGGCGTAGCATTCAGTGTTTTCCATCTCTGTTGGTTGTTCATTTTGCAATAGTTGTTTAGGACTTGCGGAATTCGCCCAGTACAACTGATAGAGTTCGCCCATTTTCCGCTGCATATGAATGCATGAAACTCAGCTATGCAGGTTTCTCCTAATAAAAATAAGAAATAAATAGACACATCCAATTAGTTACTCAAATGAAAAAAAAAAAAAAATTTGTTGTATACTCACCAATAAACGTATACTCTTCATCACACTCTTCGTTACACACATGTTTAACACAATAAGAGACTGCTTACGTTTCATGCTGTTGAATTGTCCTCGTCCCCTCGGTCCTATTAAGCAGCATATATGATTATTGGTGGCGACAACTCCTTCTCCATATTTTCGAACTTGGCCACTGTTCCCACTGATGGAAATACACTTTTCACTTTGGTGCAACCTTCCTTATGGCGGGTTCCAGTCGTGGTGTAAAACGTTCGACAAAAATCATAAGACTGTTCTGATGTCTGACTTCGCGTGTATTGTGTTTTTACCAACTTCTGCATGTTGGTAATAAGACAATAATGATATTGCTTAGTCGTTTCGTTATAGACAGTTAGCAAGTTGATATGCAAACTTTTTGGATCCTTTGTCGCCCTTGCCGGACCAACCACTTTCCATG
>CCAG010012307.1:0-142593 GCA_001077435.1 Glossina morsitans morsitans
AATCTGCATAGTTCTTCTCCCAACGGTTTGTCAAACTTGTAAGCGATAGCCGCTAACATGCACAGTAAAACAGTAAACATTATTTAAAATAGTAGACATTAACTGTAATCTTTTTAGCGTATATACTAATTGGCAATGTGAACAGGCATGGACTGCAACTTACAAACAGTTAATTAGCAGAATTTTAATTCTGCTATCGCCCAACCGCTATCTCGTTCCTGGTATTCTTCAGCTGTTTTTTTAAGCTCGATAAAAAGCTCGTCAATCTTATCGTCGACTTCACTGTTTTCTCTTGCAGCAACGAATTTCGTTGAGAAGTGTTTCATTGTTATCAGCATTTCTGTTTCGATGCCCTTCAGTAATCGCCAAAATTGAACTTTACAGAGCCAAATTAATCTAATTTGGTTTGAATTTGCTCGTGTATATACGTGCGGATATCATCTAAAAATTTGTTTATTAATATCTCATCCCTCGAATTGCTGACGATTTTGTATTGAATCACATTTTCCGATGTCGACGGAGATGTTATGACCACATTTTCGTTTAAGAGCATAGCTGCCTTCTCTTTGTGCTTGTTGGTCGTCAAATGGTTTTTGTACTTTGTCTGCATCATAAAAACTTGGCAGGATTCGCAATACACCTCACTGGCAGGAACTTTCTTCTTGATACTAGCTTCAAAAACTCCTTTACGTTTACCGACATTGCTTGTGAACGGTCCGTCGTTCATACTGGAAGTAGGAGGCTGGTTTTCTTAAAATTTTGTTTCACAGCCTGCTACGAACTCTTTGCATATATGAGTATGGAATAACTCGTGTTCGGTTACAATTACACCACAGAAATTACACCTTGTTCGCCGGTCGCCAATTGTTATTTCGTGCAAGGAATCAGCTTCCTGCAAACCTAGCTGACAAGCTCTTTCAAATTCTGAGCAGTAATGGCCCAGTAAATTATCAACTGTCTCATGGCAAAAAGTGCACTTATGTTTGTTATTTATTTTGTTTTTTATTTTAAGTAATGAACTTACTAACCGATTTGGTGGTTTTAGTATTTTTGAAAATAACTAAAGAGAAAACTCTGATTATATAGGATTGAAATTCAAGCGTTATCTGTAAAGTTCCATCTGTCTTTTATTTTTCTCTATAAATACTTTTAAGGGTGGTCATAAGTACCGTTTGACCTTTTTTTTTTATGGTTTACAGTGCACCATAATACTAGTTCTTTTTCCATTTTCAGCGGGGTATTTATACGAATTAATAAAAAATAGAAATTGAGAAGGACCATAAGACGTTTAAGTGCACTGTAATGCGATATGGTGAAATAGTCGCATAACCCAGTGCACTTTATTTTTTTCTTGGTGGAAATTTGTGTAGACATGTGTATGCACGATCGTGTTTCTTTTTGTATATTTTTCTTTTATTAGAATCATAAATAATGTATGTCCTTGAAGGAATCCTTTTTTCGTTTAGTCATTAAGATGTGTATAGTGAAGATAAGTGTTCGTGGAATCTTGTGTAGACATGTGTATGCACGATCATGTTTCTTTTTGTATATATTTTTTACCAGAATCATAAATAATGTATGTCCTTGAAGGAGTCCTTTTTTGTTTGTTCATTGAGATGTGTGTAATGAAGGGAAGATTTATATTTATATGAGGGAATTTGTTGTGACCGTAATATGAGGGGGTGTAATTGAAAAGAAGCGCATATGATGAATGCAATCGTCCCCGTTGGAAGGAATAACCCGTGTTGAGTGGGAATGTAGAGTTTGATGTGGAATATTTAGCAGTTGTGAGGGATTGTATTGTGTGTGTGTGTGTGTGTGTGTGTGTGGGTAGGTAGGTGAAGACGCAAGCGAAGGAGTATTGCAGATCGGTGGGCATGCGTAGTGAGTGTGCATGTGTCTGTGTGTGGTTTTTCTTTGTGGTTGTGCGGTGATGTGGCGGGAGCGGGCAAGCGTGCGGTCGACGTTTCCTCATATATATACTACTATCCGGGAAGGCCGAAAAGTTGTGAAGAGCAAAAAAAAAAAAGGAGTAACTTTTTGTTGCGGAGCAAAAATCGCGTCCACGTTCCTTCATATATATTCCATTTCTCTCGTTAACCCTTGACAAAGTAGCATGTCTCGACAGGAAGTTAGTTTACAAACCGAACTAGCAGCTGCAGAAGAAAGCGTTAACCTCGTTCATTCGCGGCCTAAATAGCGCTAAAGCTGGACTGCTAAACGCGTGAGAGTCGCACTCATTACCATAAGCACTACAAATTTGCTTCAAATTGAGAAACATGACTTTTACCAAACATTTTACTTATGAACCACAGGCATATACAAGATATTTCAATAAGAGAGCCAAACTAGCATTCTTCCCAGACTTGACCCATACCACTGAGAGATATAGTCAAAGATCACTATTATCACCCCGCATACAGCCAAAGCCATTGTGCCAATACCCTCAAAACCAACGGAAAACATATTCTAATAGATACCCTATTAACCAACCTTTTCGATAATACTTGCAACAATAGCAGAGTTTCTAAAGGACAACTCTAACCAATAAACTTCCGGCATCAATAAAAGTGGATATTTCGTTGCAAGCAAAAAAAAATAAGCTAAGTAGAGCAGCTGTTAAAAGAGGATTACCACCACCCTCCGTTGCAATAAATACAGTATCGTTTCGCTGTAGAAGCGCAAAAATAACGCAGTAGGAGAAAGACGCCGGAGAAGCTTACGGAGGAAAATTTGATATATCGGAGTGCGAAGAAAATCCATATGTATCCCCACAACACGATTAAGAATGGAGTAAAAGCCACAGGCAATGCCCACAACCTTGCATACGGAACAGGGAATACTTATTAGATTTTAATTATATAAAATAAACCGTTTTGTTATTCTATTTTAGGGTTAGGCTAAGTAACCGCGAAATATAGAAAATTCTTCTGGACACAGTAGCCATTAAAAATTACGTTAAACCATTAATAGGGAAGAGTCCAGAGAAAAGCGAAGTAATTTTCTTCGCCAAATGAATAACAGCGGGTGTAAAAGTGACTCAATGTAAATTTGTGACTCTTGGTGACATCAACACTTCTCAAAAGTTCTTTATTTTACCCGGACTGATACTTTCTAAAGACATTTTATAAAATGATAGATTAAAGTAGCTTTCCACATTTTGCCGCACTGCAGATAATCACTTCGCCATTAAAACCAATAGAAAAATTCCTGTAAGTACCCTAGGTACCCAAACTAAACCAATGAAAAGCTCTAAAGAAGAACAAATCAAAAAAAAACAACTCAGGCTTTTGAAAATGCTTTCATTGAACGAGGGGAGAAGCAAACCTATTCCGAATTTGTCATAAGCGAAACCTCCATTTGTAGCAAGACTTACCCATACCTCGTGGCATTAAGAGAAGCGTTGAAACAAGGAATATATGTTGGACGATGTAATCATAAAAAATCTCGTCCACCCTGTATTTGGCCGAAAGCAAAGCATACATTTGTTGTGGATTCCTGATAATTAAATGCAGTCATCTTACCCAACATAAATGAGACGTCGGCTAACTTAAGCGTTTACCGATAGATCATGGTAGTAGATCAAAATCACGATTTTTACCTGGAACTCTTAAAGGGAACAGGCATTCTTAGGCAAATACTAGTCGCAGAATTTCCAATTGGTCTTAAGAAGCAATTTGACAGAAAAAATTATTTACATGTAATTTGGTAAATATTATTT
The DNA here is from genome assembly GCA_001077435.1 of Glossina morsitans morsitans. Taxonomy (NCBI): domain Eukaryota; kingdom Metazoa; phylum Arthropoda; class Insecta; order Diptera; family Glossinidae; genus Glossina; species Glossina morsitans. The sequence continues at coordinate 3,722 of CCAG010012307.1, forward strand.
TCCGAATCCGTTAAGCAGTTAAGATAATTTCTAGAATTTTCGGGAGAGCAGGTTTGTCAAAGAATATGCTAGTATAGCTAAATCCTTAACGTCGCTGTTAAAAGGGAAAGCGGAATTCTAAAAAATGCTTCCAATTAAAAATTCGATTGTCCTCCACAAATAACAAGACAAAATCTGTATTGTTTCCTCTTTTATCAATTTTTCCTTTTTTTGTTTTTGCCTAAGTTCAAAATTCTGCTTTCTATATAAAAATTGACATAAACGTGAAAAATATACATGAAATCCATAATACACTTCTTTTCCTTGCTACGAGTACTTTGTGCTTTTTATAAACATATAAAGTAACGGTAGGATAACACAACTCTTTTTTCTTTATGAACGGCATTAGTATTTTTATCCGTGAGGCAAAAATTTGGCATCATTTACGCAGCTATACAGAACTGCCTCAATCCTACGTAGAATGAATTCAACTCTATACAGAATTGCACAATTACTATTACATATGGGATGTAGTATGCGCACACATTAAGGCTACTGTGATTTTTTTGTAAGAATGGGTTTCATCGACTCAATTATGCAAACAATTTATATATATTTAAGTTAATTGGGCTATAACGGTTCGCCTTAATCTAAATGCAGTAGTTTTGTTTCTTCAAAGTGTGGTTGATAACAAACGAAAATTTATGTCACTTCATATCACGTTTTTATCTTCATTTATATATTTTCCTTTTAATAAAATATCGATTAAAAACACCCTTTTGTATTAAACGCATAGAAGACCTACGCACTGTTTGGGCATATATAATAATTAAAACTAATAAGCTTTCCTTGAAAATTGTGAAGTAAAGACATGTGACCATATGCACATAGAATTCGTTGAAATATTCCGTGAATTAATACGCTATTCATTGCACAAATACTTTGCCGAATATACCATTGTATATCATTTTTGCTTGTTAGCTGTTATTATTAACATTTTATTAATTAATATTAATAATTTTAGTATTAAAATTAGTATTTTATTAATTAATAATAATATTACGTTTAATATTTTATTGATTAATATTAAATTAGCGTACATATAGCGATAATATTAATGTTAATGGTTCATTCGGCTAAATAAGAATTTTAAAAGTTGCAACATTAAGAATTTTAATTTAACAATTTTAAGGTATCTTTATTTTCTTGTTTCACTAAGTGACAATTACTACTTAGGTTATAACGTTTATTTATCATTGGTTGTTGATTCTTTCTACTTACAGGTATACAATGTTCGTTTGCCTTCTTCTTTCTTGGTTCTTTTTATTCCCTGTCTATGCCCAACAGCATGGGGTGAAGACATACTAATTTTATAAATCGTTTCGATATATCTTACCCAATAAAAATTCCAGTTCACATATTCATTTGTAAACGAGATGAAACTGTGTCTTCATCTATGATTGAAATTGTAATGTTTGCTGATAGATTGAAATAGAAATTGGAAACGAGATTTGGTTATTATATATTCTAAACATAACATTTCAAAAGAGATTGCCATCGAATTATAAGTTATATACTAAGAACAAATAAATTATATTAAAAAAGCATATTTTTAAATGGCTTTTGTTTAACACGTTCGCGGACGTGAATGCTATAGCATTCATTTTCATAGTGATGCAAAATGACGTGAATGCTACAGCATTCAAATTTTAAATCCAATTTTTGTTCATTTAATTTCATGTAACCTTAAGTTTGTGATCTTAAGTTTATATGATCTATATTGTCGTGGATGCTATAACGTTCATTTCATATAACAGTTAAAATACGATGTTCTGACTACTCTTATAATATATGTATAATCAGATTTTGGAAATTACAACTAGTTTCAAAAATAATTGCCTGTCTATTCTTGCAGCTCCCTGAAATTTTTAATGTCCGCGAACGTGTTAAGTGCACTAAAAGATGGGAAATATATTTTGTAAGCTTGAAGCGCGTAATATTTTTTTTTAAACTCCAGAAAGTATCATGTATAGTCATATGAAAGTAACAAGGTCTAAAATTATTTTCCATCTTATAGTTCAATTAAATAATAGCTAATTTAGCACTAGATTAACCGACACCAGTCCATATGGCGGAATTTTAATTTAGCAAATCCAACATGAGGAAATCGATATCCTTAAATGTGATATGATGGAATTTGATAACAAAATGCAATGAATATATATGTCTACTCTCTTTTTCTGTGGCATCCCCAATTTTGCTATTTTGATGCAAATGTGGCTATGTATACTTATTTTTACTGATACCACTCAATTTGACATGTAAAGTTAGTGAATCCTCACGGCCGCAAAAATGAAGATAGGAATCTGAAATTTAGCGCAATCATTCCGGGATCATTTAAGAATATCTGGAAAATAGGCGCAATTTTTTTCTCATGTATGCCCACAATGCAAAAAAACTAATGTTACCTCGAAAAGCGGCCACAATTTTTCAAATTTTCTTTTATCGCTTTCGATCTCGTGGACATATTTCTAGAAAGCTGGTACCGAAATGTAGAGGATTGTTGAAATTTTGATGTGGATGACAAAGAGCGGCATCAGAGACCAAACACGTTCGAAGACAATGAAATGCAAGACTTAACCCAGCCCAAACTTGCAGAAAACTTTCAAAAGGTTAGCACTTGATGAATCCACTGTTTCTAGATGTTTATCTGTGATGGCAAATGTGATACGAAGGAGAATGGTTATGGTATGAATTGCCTGAAAATGCCGTTTCGGAATGTTTCAGCATCGGGGGTTTCATTGCAACGGAAAAAAAGTTTTCTGTAAAAAGTTATTGGTTAGTCCAAGACAGCTATCCATTTCGACACCGCAGCGGAGCATTCATGGTCATGAAGTCTTGCTGTGCATATGGTGATGTATTACGAGCTGCTTAAACCGAATAGAACTGTTACTGCAGATGTGTACCAACATCAATTGAACAAATTGATCCTTGTATGGTTGAAAAAAAGATCACTAACAGACGCAAAGTCATCCTCTTTCATGACAAAGTTCAGCCACGCGTTGCAAGAGTTGAAAAGGATACACTGGTGCAGCTCGAATGGGAAGCTTTGCCGCACCCAGAGTATTTACCAGACATTGCACCTTCTGATTCCCACTTGTTCAGATTGATCCAGCATGGGTTGGCTGGCACGCGGTTTGGAAATGCTTAAGAACTGCGAAAATGGGTCGATGGCTGGATCGCTGCCAAACTAATATCGTTCTTTCGATACGGTATCACCATGTTGCGAGAAAGATAGCAAAAACTTGTATCCAAAAGATGACCACGGTAGGTCCAAGAACCTAATAGTTCTCTACACCTCTACACCTACTTCTCTTTTCACAAGAATTTTTTTTACACAAGCTTTTTTTACGCCAAATTTGATTTGACACGCGTTAAAAAGAAAAAATTCTATTTTTACAGGAACTGTTTTGTTTCAACACGATTTTCAATATTCTATGCATTTTTTATGAATTTTTTTAGTGAATTGTTGTGATAAATTTTTGGCGTCAGTGAAGGATAAGTTTGTCAAAACGTTTGCGAAGTTCAAAAGGAAGCTTCACAGACCCCACAAAGTATATAGACACTTGATATGAAATTCGGAATCTATTTAAACATTTCTCTCTGCCCGTCTGGCTATCTGTATAACGTCTGCTGTAAGAGTTCCCCTGACGGCAAAAATGAAGCTATCGACTTCAAATTTGCCAGAAACCTTGAAAGTTTTTGCGCACAGATTGGCATTGAAAATAGACAAAACTGTTTGCAGGACACGCCTACATTACTATGTGAGCTGAGCACACATCTGTTTTTTAAAAGTTGTAACCAATTGGTGTTTTTGCTCATTACTTATAAATTACAGCAGACAAATCTACAACAATTTGAATGCATATTTTATGCATATGCATATTTGCATATGCAATGCATATTTAATGCTTTAGTACCTGTACAAAAGTGGAAAAAAATCGGCTGCTCCTACTTAATTTTATAGTATGCCATAATTCCATCTTTTTTTTTTCAAAACTTTTATAACTTGCAGAACCAAAGTTCGAAAACCCCATAAAGTATATAAATTCTTGCCAGTTCCAAAATCGCAATGCATCTAAGCATGTCAGTCCATTCGTCTGTCCGTCTACGCAACTGTGTAATATTTGTGGTAAACATTCTACCATTCGCAAAAATGAATATATGGCTCACAAACTTGCAAAAGAATTTGAGAATGAGCCAAATGAGCCTATGTGTTCCGTGTTTTTGCTTGTTACTGATAAAGTACAACACATATACCATGTAAAACTCCAGCTTTATTACAAAAATATAAACAATCAACCTCGCCCATCCAATATTATGACTATGAAAATTTAGTTCTTTTTCATTTCTTTAGGATCACGGGGAATATTATTGTCTTACTTATTGTTTGACGTTTCTATAAGTTTTTTTATTAACACCGCTCACAAATATGCACTGTGTAAAGACAGAATTAGGCGTATATGTCATCGGCATTTCAAAAATTCGAATAGAATATAAAAACTTGATTTTAGATGCTCGAAGGTCTTTTTATACAAATAACTTTGTTTTTGGATATCGAAAATTAAAAACGATTAAAATGTACTCGGCACTTCCATTATAAATATGTATATATATGCTTAATAACTTCTTCGAATATTATTATTATATTGCTTTCTTTTCATTCGAAACAAATTGTTAAAGCAATGTGCTTTTTTTGCGGATGGTTACAGCGGCTTTCTTCCTTAAAGTAATAAAGAAAATTGAGGGTAATAAAGGCACGGGAAACACAAGTAATTGAATTGAACAATACGATTTATTGAACTCTCATCACAGGAAACGGACGATTTTCTACAAAAACTTTTGCTGTGTGCGCTCCAGCTTGTCTCTCTATTCAGTATTTTTATTGAATGTACGAATATTTATTTGTGTGGTTTTTATATGTATGACAAGTAAATAATACAATTAATTCACTACGAGAACAGCGTGTGGTACGTAACGATTAATTTCGAATCAACTTTTTCGTCGATCAGCACGATGCCATTTATTCTGCTGACGGCTACATTGCTTGCGAGATATGAGCCAACCATTAAATTGTTCTTCTTGTAATTGCCAAAAGCTGCTGTTAATAAATTGCACAGACGTCATATGTGAAATAAATGTGAAACGCTGCCATGCAGTTAAGGTGAGCAAGCATATTGTAACAATAGCCAATTTCGTTCTTGCAACATGCAAACCTTTACTGGTTTGCATCGCGGCGGGTTGTTCTCCTGTAGTAATCAAGCCACGCTGTGATATTTCGTATAAAGTATTTGCTACATTTGTACTTACCGGTGAGGACGTGTACACGCACTGAAGCAGGTATCGCACCGGTGGGCATGCAAGTATAATTTCCTGAATCGCGCAGAGAAGCTCGCGTCAACATTAAACGACTAGTAGTGCCTGTATCTGTCTTTTCTGTTTCTAAGCTGATACCACCCCGTAATGAGTCGAAGTCAACAATCGACGACCCTTGGTACCTGAAAAAAGAGTTCATGCATTCTACGATTTATTGCACGAATACATTATTTTCATACCATATTACTGAAGGAGCATGTATATTGACGGAGCAGGCCAATGCTATAGTGCTGTCACGTTTTACATGAATTTCCGTTGAGCCCAAAATTTTTGCACGAGCAGCTATTATACAAAGACGTAATTAGAACAGCAAGCTTAACAAATTAATAACTAAGCAAACGATCTTATTTTAGTCATCAAGATTAATAAAAGTGCCATTGAAAAATCTATAATAAACCAAAATGGCAGAGATAAGTTTTTTCAAAGTTGCTCGTGTAGGTATAATATTTTGATTGCTTTTCCTAAATAGAAGTTACTAGTGTTTTTCGTGTTTATTAAAATTAGTTGGTTTCACTTATTTTTGAAGAGGGATTACCTTTCGTACTAAATGTTCACGTACCGTCGTAGTGTAGAAGGGAGTAAATAGTTTTAATTTTAATTTCCTACTTAGTTTTAATATATCAGTCAGTTTTTAAATCACTTAAAGATACCTAGCACCATTTTGCAAAATATTTGTGCAATATAAATTTATATAGTTATGTACGCCCTCCTTTTTAAGAATGAAACCGAGTTATACATTAACTATGTTTTTACGTCTGCTCCATTGAAGCAGAACCATTACATTCTTTTACGTCAAAGAGTCTGCCAAAATATATTCTAACTGGTGACAAATCCGATTTAGTGATTTTAAATTCGCACAAAAGAAATTTTTTTAAGCTTGAAGAGCAGATCATCATAGCACATGTGATCGGTGTGTCCAAGAAGAAGAGTGTGTATTTCCAAGTTGCTTTCTGATAGTAATCTTCAAGCATGAACATTAGTTTTAATGCAAACAGAAATTTAAATGCATTGGCCGGGATAATAAGTGAGTTGCGAATTTTAAACTATGTTTCATTACAAGGAGGAATTTCCATAGGAAGCGGATATTATCAATAAAAGTTTCTTCCAATAAGAATTTTTTTATCTCATTTTCTGGCGCAAAATTTTACCTTGCAACTCAAGAATTTTATTTTATTAGGAGCTTGCGGCTACAATTAAAATATTTCAACTAAATCTTTTTTTTTTTTTGGGCGGGGGTTTATTAGATTATAAGTTACGTCCTAATTTTACAAGCTTAAAGTTCTTGTTCAGTGCTATTTAATGTCAGATCAAATGGTGCAACAAGTACGAACTTAAAAGTTTTGTTTGACGCTATTTAATGCCAGGAAAAGTATGTTCAAAGTCGAATAATGCAATAATATGCCATTCGTGATATCAAATCCTAGATAACCTCGGATCCGGCTCTTGTTTCGTGTGGTTGCAATAAAGCAGAAAACTTTGAAGATTTGAATACATTTGCCTGCTTTTGATTAATCACTATCGCTGAAAACCTGCATCGCGGGTTCAGAAAAAACTCCCATAATTGGGTAATGGGTTTCTAAATAGTTGAGAATTGTTTACACTTTAAAATTCAAACCCAATTTTTTGTTAATCTTAATGACCAGAATAAGATTGTTAAAATCTATTAAGAACTAAAAAGTATTGAAAGCAAATTTGACTTTCTCTTGAGTAACTTTTTGATAAGTAATGAAAGGTAAATGAGGAAGTCAAACTATTTCCTCTGCCACTAAGCAGATAGAAATTAATTGGCAGCATTCCTCTTTTCTCTTTCTACAATCTTCTGTTTGCAATTTAGCTTCTTCCAATATATTAACCAAAATTTAAGAAAACTAGAACGTCGTATTTTAGAAATGTGGGTTTTGTGCACAATCGTAAGTTAATGAATGACAATAATTGCAAAAAATAATTGATTGTCACGTTACGTGTTTTTTTTTTTTGACATTTTTAATTTAATTGAAATGAATGTTGAGTAATTATACGTATCGTATATGGCATATTCTTTTTTAGCCGCCTGATAAACAGTTCTTCAAAGATTAAGACCACTCGTGTTCTTTGTTAATTCTTTATTGGAGTACTTGGTTTAAAACAAGAGAACGGCTTATTATTACTTTTTTGGGCACAGGAGACTAATCAATGCAGCACATCGGTCAATAATTGCAGGGATCGACACATAGATGTCATTTCTAACAAAAATTCATATTATTTAAAAAAACGTGAAGTACATTACGCTAATTCTCTAATTTTTAAAACATTACAAAAATGTGAAATTTGCGGATTGATCCAATATAGCTTTTTAACGGGAAAAATGTCATTTAAACCCACTGTAGGCTTGAACGGTGCTACAGCAACCGCCAAAAACGACAGTTTGTTGATTGTTTGCTAGTGCTACACGTGATAGTACCCACGCCGATAATCATAAGCGCCGAAGCGGGATGGCGGCACTAGAAAACACCAAACAAACTTGATGGTGAGAGAGCAATGTTGCAACGGATAACTTGCTTCCTAAAAATATCAAAGGGCAGTGCGTTCTTTAATATGAAAATTTGGACGCAGAATTATTGTCTTCAAATTTAGCACCGCAGTTCCTCATAGTGGAGTAGCTGTACCGCGTCACAAGTCGGCGATTACTATGGCAAAATTACACGAATTGAAATTCGAATGGCCGATACGTATTTTCCAAGCGTGAATCCCTGCTACTAATAACTATTTATAAATGTCCCGTGGAAATTTTCACCAAATTATAAGCTTGTTGCATTGCAAGATCAGTTAGCACATACTCTTTTTTAGGATGGTTATCACAGACGTGTATGATCTCATATCGTACCCTTTGAAATATGCGTGTGTATTTAACCTGCTTGTGTAATAAACACTTTATTATATATGTCAAAAATGTCACAAGTTCGGAGGCCTCAAACCTTCAAGACTTCATGTGTCATTAAAAAGGTAGCTAGTTCGATAATAATTATGATGCTCGCATCTTTAGCCCATAGACATTCCGTACACGATTACAATTACTGTTTTTACATTTATTTTAAGCATTTGCATTGTAGAGGGATTAGTAATAGTTCTAGTTTTAAGTTCTATGGCAGCCTTGCAAAAAATATGTAGAGAATGAGATTGATAAGCTGGAGTTTGTTGATCGAAGTGAAATAGAAAGAAATTAATAAATTTTGTTAAGTGAAAAATTGGAGTTTTCTTAAAATAAATAAATCGCGGAATATTTCATATAGTGAGTGTTCGAGTATTCTCGATTAACAATAAATGGCAAACAACAGATGGGTAGAAACTTCTGCGAGAATATGCAAAATATGCAACTTTGCAAAGTAAGTCGATGCAGAAATATACTATGGAATGCTTGCTTATACTAAGCATCACAAAGTTATTAAACGGATTGATAAAACGCTTGTAAACAACACAGAAAAAACCGTATTTGTTAATAGATTCACCCGTGAAACTACATGAAGAGCGTGAAGGACTCAATCTACGTAGGGGCACAGTTATATGTTTCAAATCAAATTGAAACTGAAGGGGGGCATTGTAAGGAGGAATTAGTAATAGTTCTAGTTTTAAATGTGGTGGCAACTTGGTAAGAAATATTTAGAGAATGTTAAAGGTAGGTAAGCTGGAATTTGTTAGTAGAAATTAAATAGAAAGTAATTAATAAATTTCGTTAGGCGAAAAGTTGGAGTGTTCTTCAAATAAACAAGTCGCGGCCAATTACGGGATATTTTATAGAGTGAGTAGTCATTGCTTCGTTATTGTCGACTGACGACAAATAACATTATTACAGTATAAAACATATATATATATGTAAACATATATATATTCTAAAAGCATTTAGGATCGAATATGGCAGCACTGAATATATAAATTTATTACTTATTTCTTAAATTGTCCATGAAATTTTCTTATTGAATTTACAGAAAAAAATACCATATATGTCAAACATTTTGAAGATTAAAAGACTACATCACGTTTTCGAAATGTCGTACGTGCCAACATTGGAGCTGCATTCCAAGAGCTTTCCTTCACTATTTATTTTACGCAGTCTGCCAAAACAACGTTTTAATGCGGAGGTCACTGTGTCCCATACGCATTTGCATATATACATATATATTGATACAATGGTTACTTTATCTTTCCACCAATATTGCGTATTATTATTTTCTATAGTTACTTGTACAAATCTCCTTTTACAGTTTTTTACTTTGGAGACATTTAGTGAAATGTCGCTTTAAATTACAAGTTATCCGTATCCGTTTTATATCCTTTTACGTTGAAAATTTTGCTTAGTTTCATAAAATTGTTTCTCTTGTGTGTTTATTTCTAATAGACCGAATGGTAACATCGCGTTTTCATCTCGTTTAAAATCATAAAGCGACTTGTTACGAAAACAAAATTTCGCGTGCACTACCAAGTATCAAAGTTTTATATCAATTTTTTATTTTTTTTTTATTTATTACTTATTTTCATTACACAATTAATCTTTTACGTATATTCACCTTTAAACAACCGCTCTAGTGAAAAAAAACTCACTTTTATTTCTTTAATCCATTGCAAAACAAATCTCTTCAGTGGACATTAATTTTTGCGCACGAAAATAGAGTCTGTATCGACTCATATCTTTTTCCAGGTATATCAATATCTCAATCTCCTATAAGGTTGCGATTATAACAAATGTTACAGGAACGTAGATCAATAAGTTGCAGCCTATGTTATCGAGACGGCAGATCTTGGTTATGTCATGACGGCGCACGGCTCCGAATGAAGTGAATTTCGGAATTCGGAATTATCAGACAATTGACACATATTCAGGCATAGCCCATATAAATAATTTTTGGTAAAGCAAAGATTATGATTCCCCATTCATAGTGATTCAACGAAATTCCTTATTAATTGTTAGTTCCTAATAAACCAGTATTGGACAGGGGAGCTCATAATCCTTTCGGTCCCAACGTTTCTTGAGCAATAATATTTTCAATGAATTATATCGGTTTTACATCGGACAGGTCTATAGTTTCCAACAAGGTGCTTTCCAGATAATTTTATAAACGATGGTAAAGAAAAAGAAAAATGATTATTGCCATTTTAGAAAAGAAATTGAAAAAATATACCTTTATAACTATAACACGAAGCTCAAAGACGAACAGTGAAAACTTTGACTGTAACTGCAATTTTGGAGAAATTTTTCTAGTTAGAAACTTTGTGAATACCATTTGAGACTGTTGTAATGAGACTATACAATCAGACAATCTGCCTCACATAGGGCGCTAAAAATCTATAATGTGGCTTGATACAAAATTTGTCAATGTGTATGCTTAGCTCGCCATAAGCACCCCTGATTGCTAGTAACCGTAAGTTCGATGACAGCCTCAGTCGACAGAGACACAATACCTCGCCTGCATTGACAAACTGTCCAGCGCAACCTATACTGATTAGTGTTCGGCTTAATTTTGTAGGGTTGCAGCTTCTTATATGAGTTTAAGACAAAGGGACTGCTCAATAAAACTGATCAATCGGGACAATTGGGGATGGAGTGCTAACCATAATACGCTCACGCAATCATCAATCGCAAACCGTTACCGTTTAAACCGTTTAAACTTGCGCTGCTTTACTACTATAAACATCGACTTTAAAATTTACAACTTCGTTGCATTGTAAATTATATGTGTATAATCAACTACTTCATAAGCTACTTCAACCTATAATTTAAATAAAAATGTAGTAACAATTAAGATCCATTAAAATATGAAAAGGTGAACCAATCGAAAGGCTACATATGCATCCTGGGTTTAAATCAGATAAAAATGAAGAAAAATTGTATAAAATCTATTATAAAACAAAGTGAAACAAAATAATAAATATTTGTAAAACTACAAAAAAAGCAAACGAATAATGAGTTACATTGCTTCAAGAAAATGATTTGACATCAAATAAAGGAACAATATGTCAGTATTGTTTCAGTCATTGCATAAGTCCATTTCAATAATCGTTAGTGGTGCTTATAAGTCAATTATCAATAATAATAACTATTCTTTGTCTAGTATTCATCGTATGAGGATGTCACGAAAAGGATTGAAAAGGCTCTGGGCTCTGCCATCTGTCATCAAATAAACATTATGATCGCATGAACCTACTTATACAAAATATGTAGTGATTTGAAGTGTATTGCGAATCAAAACTATGTCTTGCATTATATTCTAAAATAACTTCTTGCTGAAAATGGTTCTATAAAAAGAGCTTTGTATTCTCGAATGAATTTTTGTTTTCAAAATTTAAAATTTAATCATTTAAAATTATTCGGTGCTTGTGAGTAAAACAATTTTATTCGCAATTTATTTTGTTTTCCATTTACTGCTGCTTTCTCTTATAAATTTAACCTTGAAAAACCAATCCTAACGCTAAACGAAAGCTATTTAGCTTTCGTCTCTTTTGACAGATTTGAGAGAGTGTATCTCGCAGCTATTGCGTGTACGTAAAGCAAAAAACTCAAAACCCGAAAATGAAAATTAGTTGTCACCATATATAATTAGTAGCCTGGTATATTAGCGTAAATATGAATAGATGGACTCAAGGAAATGAAAAAGTTGGTTTATATGAACAGAAAACTTAATAAACGAAATAATAATCATACAAAGCTTTTTAGTTAATTATTAGTTGTTTCTGTTGCTGTTTTGAAGCTAACTAAGAGATAATTCTTTTTTTTAACACATTTTATAAGTCCTTTTATGATCATTATGTGCTGTAATTAGAGTTTTTAATAATGTTATATTATTGATATAAACTGTCTTTTTACACCGGAGTCCGGAAAAGTGCCAATTGTGCCAAAGTGCAAAAGTGCCAAACGTGTTAAGACGTTATATTTGCTTATACGCGTATTCGATATATTTTGTGCAGATTTCTGCATCTCCAATAAAGTACTATGGCTTACTTATTTATCTTACATGACTGCTTCCAGGTCTACGGACCACAATTTCTTTGTTTTAAAATATTGTAAAATATACAACAAATTATTTTTACAATCCATAACTATCCGAATGTAATAGGTGTGTCAATAAGTTCTGCATATTGAAATTGGTCAGTTTATAAAGCGTTTCTGACGAAGTTTTAAGTATCCAAAGCTTAGACAGTGTTTGTGCGGTACCAGTTTCAGTTGTTTCGAAAGTCTCGTTCAGTATATATCAAAGTGTAAAAATGGGAATGTCATTTAGGATTCTGTGTTTCCTTGTATTTTTAATGGTTTGGAAATGGAATATGGTTTGGGAGTTACGAGCAAAAAGTTCTAGTCTTGAGGACGATCACCGTTCGCGTACATCCTTCCGAAAAGCAACACAGGAAGCAATCTTCAATTCGACCATAGAACTTTTGCTGCTTGCGGATTATTTTTCAGACCAACCTGCTTCTGATTACCACTGGTTGATTTTGATGTAATCGTGTTTAGCGGATCAGTGTGTTGATGAATATTTGATGTGGAATGTGTGTTGATGAATATTTGGTTTGAGCGATTTAACAATTATTCTTTAATTGAGTTTAACCAAAACATATGCAGCACTTATTGAGAAACCTATTAAACATTAAAACCTGCTTAATATTAACATATACATTTCTTACTATTTTTAATGTTCGTTGATATTGGAATGCCTTACCTCTGAATCTGAAATCCTTCGATGATTTTTTTAATACATTTAGAAGAAAATTGATCCCACTGCTAAACTTAAAATGTATATTTTGTTGCCGCTAGGAATTAATGATTACGAAGCTTATGGAGCAAGATGATTAAATTAGTAGACAACTAGCTGCCTTGTATACTCATTTATGTAGTAGCTTTTTTTGCACATGGAATGTATCTATGTAACTAGGTAATATTCCTATGGCTTTATAATTACTTAATAATGAAAGGAATAAATGAAAACGGAATGATATGAAAGTATACCTTTTTTTAATAAGCAAAAATAGAAAACTTTCACTGCAATTATTGAAACGGCTCACGGAAGTAAAATTTAGAAATATTCAATGTGAATGGATATAAAAAACAAAACAAATTAAAACTACTATGTCGTGCCCATATTATGCATAGAACATAGAAATGTTTGTCCGTCGTAAAAATTTAATACAATGTGATGTCACATCGAGAAACCGTTTCCCGTCCTTACTATTGTATCTCAAATACGTCAAATTTTACAAGTAGCCGGATTCTAATTTCATACTACTTTTACTGTTGCTGCCGAAAACGCCGTATATTTCATTAGCATAAAATTAATTCTATGTAACATATAACCTCCTAAATAATATAATTGCGTAACATGTTGCGATTACCTCCTCTGTAACTACGTCTTGAAAATTTATCTTCTAGACATATTGTTAATACAGTTAAATTTTTTTTGTGGTAACAGCTAATTTCATCGTCTACCAACAACCCTATTCCTATGAAATATAGATATTGAATGTGAGCGTTTTTTGACGAAATCTAACTTTATTGAAAATATGTTTGCTACCAAGGTTGATAATGAAAATATTCTATTATATTTTTTCATTTATCGGGTAGATGATGAATGTCGCGGTAGAAACGTGCCGGTTTCGACGTAAAATAGTTATCACCATATTTTCGGACATCTTCAAGTTTGCAGAAACTCTGATCTGCTAAATATGACTGCGCCAATCTGAAAAAATACTCGTCAGGAGGAAGCATAAGCCGCATTGGGATTCAGCCCAAGTTGAAGATCATTCTCTGTGTTGCTTTTGCTATAGACGGACGGACATATGTGAGTCTTCATACATTTTAAAACTAAATGTTTTTACACGGTATCCCCCAAAACTACTTCCGAACTGCCTTATACCTTTCTGAATTTTCACTCCACTATTTAATCATTTTCGTAGCTCCAGCTCTATTTTTTTCGAGCTTAATATAGTCAAAAACAGGGAAAACAGTTCCGCAAACGACATCCATAGCTTTACGTTTTGATACACACTGAACGGTTGCTTGTAAACACCTGAAACTTATCGCGCACGCAAATCGATATCCAGGTTATGTATATGCGAAACATTGAAAAAAACGAATGCTGCATGCCTGTGCGTTCTATGAAGCAACCAATTTCATTTTGCAAAAACTATTTCTACAGCTAATATATGTGAATAGGTGAACAGCAACGATTTCGCTTCTTTCCTATATTTCCGTGCAATAATAAAGTGTTAAGGGTTCTTTTTAGGGTTTGCCAAGAAAAAATGATGTATTTTGTTGTAAGCGTTAAATCGATATTGTAGTTAGATCTATTTCTAATAATTTGTGATCTCGAGTTTAAAAGGAAATTAATAAAGATTAAAACATTATTCAATTTGGGAGAATTTTTATATCTGGGAAAAAACCAAGTCTACTCCTCAAAGATATGAATGAAACTTGGCAAGTGTAAACGTCTCAGATGCTGTACTCGAAACATGAAGAGTAAAACAATGCCCAGTAATGCAAGATGTGTCTTATCAGCTTCAAAAACAAAGGACCGTTTTCTAGAAAATTCATCTCCTGATTCTTATATTACAGGATTGAAACTTGACTCTAGCATTAGAAACTTCTCTTAACAAAGTTACTCAAAAATTCATTGAATTATCATTAAGCGTAACCCTTAAGGTTTATTAATTATTAAGTCGTAGTCGTACTAGAATTAATAGTAGAATCAGCAATAACCAAACGGTGTCATTATCATATACTATTTGAAAATGCTTTATGAAAATGCTTGGCAACCCTACCATGTGCGAGCGGAAATATTTTGCGCAACTGCAATAGATTTTTCAAGGCGATATACTTCTCCAATTTTTAATCTAATTTTGCGCCCGGTTTAAAGATTTTTTGAAATGAACTTTATCGCAGCGTACAAGTTCGCCATTTTGCATTGGTCCCTCTTTTTACTCAGTTCTTTTCTATCTAACTGTTTGTTGATGCCTAATTTGGTTATATTCGAGTATTGTTCCAGTTATAACAATCACGTCTTACTGCTTGTGCAAGAGAGCACGTAAAAAGGCGCAGTCATCCACCTCCTACACATCGATTGTATCAAGATTTCAGATGAAGAGCACAGAATGTTGGTTGGGAATACCAAGTTCTTTTATAGCTCCTCTGATTGCGCAAAGGAATCGCATGAAACTATTCCAACTTAGCAACTGCAACAGGTTGTCGCAAGTTCTGCGACACTGTTGAAGAAAAAATTAAAAACGTAGAAAGCAAACTTGAGGTACAATTTAACTCATGTTTTAATGATATGGGAACTGTCATGAAAGTAGCGGAAGGTGACCTAGTGGAGAGAAACCATTTGTTGGGATTAATGCATAAGAGATTTGAACGACCAGCTTGAAA
Source organism: Glossina morsitans morsitans (assembly GCA_001077435.1). Classification (NCBI taxonomy): domain Eukaryota; kingdom Metazoa; phylum Arthropoda; class Insecta; order Diptera; family Glossinidae; genus Glossina; species Glossina morsitans. The sequence goes on from CCAG010012307.1 coordinate 19,521, forward strand.
ACGTCCCGGTGCATATGACTAAAATCGCCGCTTAGTTTAACATAACCATATGTTATAGAAAAGGGGCATTAACTTTTACACGCCTTTAAATAACAAATGGTATTTTGCTGAAATTTAATGGCGTTGCTATGAAGGATGCGTTATGGAAATAGTATTTTACCACGCCCTGGGTAGTTCTGTCGCACATCATAGGCGATGGCCTACATTCTCGAATCTACATCAATGAACATTTAACGTCGCTTTGCTGGAAAATTAATTTCCTATTCAAGAAGATAAAGAAAAATGGAAAAATTGTTAAAGTAGAACTTACAATCACGATCCGCCTAGCGTGAATCTGGCAGTCAATGAGGGTCCTCATGTTACGTATGATCATTACACCTTTGTGAATTGGTATAATGAAGTCTAATTAATTGTCCACTTCTTTTTTACCATTCCTATTAAAATCTCAACCTTTTTTTTTATTTATTGTACTTGATTACTTTTTAATTTATTGTAGTTGATTACTCAATGTAACTTGTATTATTGTACTGCAGATTTATATTCAAGTGAACTTCGAAATTTATAAGGAACTATACCATCCATAAGTTTATACATGTCAAATTAATTTAGTTACATGTTTGAAATAATCTATTTATCATATTGCTCATATTCTTTCTTTGAGTTTGTGTAATAGTCATCTGTCATTATTGTCAACTCATCCCCGCTAGATTTGGATCTTGGGCCAATTGTCAGTGACTAATTGTTTCGAAGCTAGGTGGCGTATGATGGCGTTAATCTTAATATCGCACAACTGAAATGCCAGAGTGTTAGTGCTTCTTGCAGATCTGTGAGACATGATGAAATTGAGAATATTCTTATGGCTAATACATGTGACATTTATGCCGTAAGTGAAACATGGCTAGAAGAAATATATATACAAATATAGAGTATCCGCATGAGTAGACGAGTAGGCAAGAGTCGCGACTCAGTGGTCGCGGATTCAAATCTCAACTGCTGTGGAGTTTTCAATACAGGCGAGTATGCAACCTAAGTTATCCGGCAGCCGTAACTCCGTACTTTTTAAATTTATTTACAAAATATGTAGCCAATAAATAAAAAAATATTGTATATTGTCTATTTATAAATGATCAACCATTGTCCAGAGTTGGTGGAATTTGTCTATATATTTCCTCTTTAACTTCGTTAAAGTGTGGTTTTTTTAGGCATGGAAAAATATCTGTCAGTTTCTTGTTGTTGAACTGACCCTTCATGATAGCAAATTCTTTCTTGATGTAGTCTACTTGCCTAAAGGGGATAACTTACTATTTGCCAGAAATTTATAACAACAGGAAATTTTAATTGCAATCTATTTCAATCAGATAAAATTTTTAACATTAGAGCCATGTGTTTACATAATGATCTCTAAACAGACATAATTGCTTACCGACGGGTTTTATGTTTAGCAACAATCTACGCTGCGCTTATTGATTACTTTCTCATAAGCTGTGTACGAACGAAGTGCTTGATGAAAAAAAGAACGGAATATAGCCTACACTGAATTTATTCAAAGTGACACCTCTAAACAAACGAAGAATATTCTGCGTAATTAAAGTAGGCTGACAGCTAGCAGTGATGACCTTAGTGAGGTGGATGTAGATGACACCAATAGGTTCTTCATTCTAAATCAATTTACCGCCCGCGATTCACCGTAAATTTTTAATAACTTCAGGCATAGTGACTTTTCCTTATCATTCCAAAATGTGGATAAACGCATATTCTGCGCTACCATTCACAAAGTAACACCCATTTCAGGTGGTGTTGACGGAATATCCATCGAACTTGCGCGTTTGATGCTTATAATTTGGACAAGATGCATTCCTAATCAGGACTCATCCTTTACACAAAATAATCTTCCCGTTTCACATTCTACCCTGCCTTTATAAAATAATGGAACACATAATTGACGAGCAAATTGATTGAGGAGATGTGGTTTTGTCCTTCTTCATTTAAAAAGAGCGTTTGATATAATACCATTTACAAAAATTACTAACAAACTATCAGAAACATCCGATTTCTCCGTTAATGTAAAGATCTAATAGGATTCATTTTATATTAAAATCACTTCTATCTCTTTCTCTTTCCATCTTTTTGACTGAATTTATTGTCTGTGCAGCTGAATGGTTTTGATGATTTCTTCAATTTAGTTTAGAAGAAGATTGACGATGTTCTTATATGTGTAAATTTGTGGTTTTTGCTAGCAGGAAGTGGTTACTGGCGTTATCAAGGTGCAAGGACACTACATTAGTAACCCTTCAGCCCGACACTAAACATTTAGCAATCAATTTTTGCTTACGGTGAATCTGTGCTTGGAAATTTGTCATAGTTGACATAAGAGCAGTTCTTTGGACTGCACAGTTTCTGACACATTATGGTATCAGCATGAACTATCTAACTAACCCATGAGTTACTTCAAATAGGTCTCGTACGCCAATCGAGCGGCTTACGGTGTAGCCCAATGTGTGTCATCAAATGCCTATGATGATTATCGAAGATTCTCATACAAAAGTTGGCCATTATCCTATTGAACGTCTAAATGATATTGGTGAACCCTTACCCAATAATAATATTACACAATAGTAATATTTTCCAAAATTCATATAAATGAACTATTATATATAACTATCCGATGAAGCAAAAGGCTATTAAAAAACTGCAATCAACGCACCTATTGGTTTATTCGAATCTCTAGTCATGCTGTTCGAGTTGAGAAACGTAAGCCCAACCCTCTAAAAATACGTGGTTTCCATCTTCCACAGCGTAGGATTTGTTGTTTGCTTCTGGGACAATATTCTTTCACTAAGGCAGTAACTGTTAGATGACTATTTTAGTACGCCGTTCTAGAGGTTATCAGGCATGTTTAGAAACTTATAGCCAAGACATTTCAATTCTTTCTTTTCAAATTCATATTTCGATACATTTATTGACAGATCCGCTTTTTTCTTTAGTTGTTGCAATACTTGTTGCACATGCTTGTGATGCATGTGCAACAATCCATTGTAATTTCATTCAAATTTCATCACTCTAACAAAAATAAGCGAACTTTGCAAACATGTGCAACATGTGTATTTGGACAAGTAAAAAAAATGACACTACTGAGATTCCTCAGAATATTAAACTTCATTAGGCAATAAATGGCTAACGCAGCCCGAATGCTACGAAAAAGGTACTTTCGAAAATTCGACTGGAATCTTGAATCAGAAAAGAGCTTTAATTAATGCAAACAAATTTTGATTCTCATTACAATTTTAAACTTCCTGGATCCATCTGCAAAATCTCTACGTGTTTCAAGTGATGATACAAACAAATGTAATCGGTTTTCATAAGGAGGCAAAGACCAAACCGGTCTCAACGCAAATACCTAAGGACAAAGAGCACGAATTTGTTTTGATGCAAATCCAAACGTAGTCTTTGATCGAACCACACGCTTAAATAATGAGCGAATCTACGTTTTCCAATTTTTGTGAATCAATGGAATGGTCAGTAGCGAATGAAGTCCTCCTTAAAAATGAGAGCTTTTTACACTTTTTAATATTTGAAATTATAAAATTTAATGAGCACCATGTAACCATTATCTATCTGAGGCAGTTGAAGATGAAAAGAGGGCGAATGAAAAGGAAAAACCAATTTATTTTCGTCAGCGTCCATTAAGGTATGGAAGGATTTAATCATCGAAGGTAGATCATTGATGCACAGAATGAACAAAAGGGACCCTAAGCGGTTGCCTCGACAGACACCTGACGTCACGGGCCACAGGAGAAAGCCTTGAAATTATAACAAATAACCTAAAAGGTTCGAAACAGTTGATCTTCTTTTTAGCAAGCCATGCTGAAATGAAGAAATAGAATATTTAAGAGCAAAAACTAATTGATGAGTTATAATTCGTTCAAATAATTTAGGTAATGTACTCAACTTGGCAATACCTCTATATTTCTACACGAGATGTCTATTTCCACATTTGTGAAGTGGAATAAGAGAGATACTAATCTAAGTCTCATCAAAACGGATGTAGAAATGGCTTGATTTAATACAGAACGAGGATATTAGAGCTTTCGTATTCCCAGTAAAAAAGTTAGCATAATCTATGAAGGAAAAGATTTGAGGAATAACATATTCGCTTTATTAAAATTATATTGTATATATGAGCAAGTCAGATTTAATTTGTTAGGGCCATCCTGTTTGTAATAAAGGCATAAACAAATTGCTGAATGACACTGATCTTCGGATAAACTAAAAGTTGGAGAGTTATTTACAACTATCCCCGGGAAATTGACAAAGCAAAAATCAAACGGTCTGCCAATACAGTTAGAAATATAATTACATTGAAGTAGAATGAAGTAGATCGTGATCAAATAATTTATTGCAAATACTTATAGCTCTATCCGATGTTGAAGTGAGGACCATACAGCTTTAATTATCACTGTAACTCCAACAGATTTTCGGTAAAGTTAAAGTACCCCAACACTATGATCATATCAGCAGGTTTTGGCTTTTCTGCCACGTCATAAATAAGGCCCGCATGTTTCTAAAAGGTAGAAATACACGCGTTTGGAGGAATGTAGGAGCAAATTAGGCACAACTGCTTATTACTAATTTTTACACAAGGAGGTAATAAATGAGACGTCGCGAAAAGTAGGAACTTCCAATGGGTAGAAGAGACAACTGACATGGCAATTAAAATCCCAACACAAGTGCAATCTAATCGATCTTTTCTGAAAACATCGAAAGAGTTTGGAAAACCTTCGACGAATGCAGATAAGACGTTAACAAAGCAAGAGCCAAACAGGAAAATAATGTGGGCGCTGAATTTAGATATATAGAACGAAATTTCGAGTTTAACACCTTAAAATTTTTTTTTGGTAAATTATAGCTACCGGGCCAGTTTTTTAGGGGTGGAGGACTTAATGAACTAGTATTTCAAGGTTTAAAATCCGAACTAAATTGGTTTATTAACATTCCAAGCGGTCAAAATGATTTATTTAATAAAATTTTCATGGTTGCGGTCGATATTGAAATCTTGAAAATCGAGACAACTTTAGGTTGAGATGGTTATTAAATACTAATACGATTTAAATTGACAAATGGGACTTTTACAGCAAGGTCAATTTTCCAGCCTTGACACGAATATTGCGTTTCGACGGGTACTGCTGACAGGGGGACATTATTCGTATTACGAACATTAGGAATCACGGGTAGAAAACGTCGTGTTGGGAAAATAAGAGACTATACTTGCTTGGGCAACATCCCCTGCCTGATGCACAGTGGATGCACCAGAATAGCTAAAGGAGAGGAAAATTTATTAGTTTTTTTTGGATTTAGACTGAATATGACAACTAAGAAGAGACTCCTGTGCCGTATTAGCGTCGCTAACACAAGCAGGGCTGACGGGCTTTTTGTGTTATCAGCTAAGTTTACGATCGAAGAAGTGTTAATATTTTCAGAAGGAAGTTATAGAGCGCTCAATGCCTTTTCAAAAGTGAGCGGCTTTCATTGGCGGGGAGGAAGGGTTGCGAGCAACGTGGGCAGATATAAGATCTTTACACAGAGCCGGAGATGAGGTACAACTTGCTACGCTACAAGCTACTCTTTTACAAATTTGAGGAGAAGCTAAGTGTTCTAGAAAGCGATACTCATCGAATATTGTTTTAACTGTTTTTAAATTTTTCTGACAATGCCATAAGTTCTTTACCGATTTTCAAAAACATTCTTTGTACCCATAAAAAGCAGATAATGCCGGGAGTAGTTTACTGATTTCCGAAAACCATAAACTTATAAAAATTTATATCGGAAGAAAACCAACAACCTGCGCTAGGCCCAAGACTGCGTCTACAACTCGGCTACCAGGCAATATGTTTGAAGTGGCAATATTACTCACAAAGCTAACAAGTAACTAGTAAGAAAGTTACATTCGGCTGAGGCTGAATCTCCCATACCCTTCACCATTAAAATCTTTAACGCCCATGCTTTTATTTACGGTTATAAAATGGGAAAAGGGTTTAATTCGGAACTAGCATATCTAGCTTGTCGTATTCTACTCTCCAAGCCCTTTCAGTTGAAGCCCATGTGGACCGCCTTGGTAAAAAAAAGTAATCCACTACGTCGTGACGCTCACCACAATTAATTTAGAATTAGCATACTTGCGGTGAGATTCTCGGCCAGTTTTGGCATGACATGTTGCAAATAAATATTCATGTAAAGGAAGGCAAAATAGAACTTTTTGAATAAAAAAGGGGGGGAAATTTATCCAAATGTTGACAACGGCTAATAAAATAGCAACCAAAATTTGCACTATTAAAACATTGCCACGGAGAGCAGTGATAGGAATACTAAACAGTGAATAAAAAGTAAACCAAGAAAGAAAATATTTGCAAAACAACAACAATTCAAGAAAAACAGAAAACAAGAAATTAGAAAATAATGAAGGAGCACCATAAAGAACAAAAAATATTCCAACCTTCAATTTCAACCAAAATTTGTTTTATAGATTTAGAGGTCAATATAAAAAGCCATTATGAATTATGAATTATTTTAGATATAAACACAAATCCTGCGTTAGAAGTTTTTCAGACAGATATTTGTGGCCCAATGAAGAACAAGTCCTTTGTAGGTTCCTAATACTTCATAACATTCGTAGATGATTTTTCACGGTATATAATAATTTATTTTTTGAAGCATAAATCGGAGGCGTTCGATGTATTCAAGCAAAACAAAGAAATATACAAAGAAATGCCTGAATGACATACAGGAAAACGTACAAAAACTTTACGTAGTGATATTAGTAAGGAATATATCAACAAACACAACGACGAAACGAAAGCAAACGGTGTAAAAAATGTGTTGACCATTATCTATAAGCCTCAGCAGAATGGTGTAGCAGAAGGAGTTAATCAAACTACAGTTGAAATGGCTTGTCGCATGTTGGAGGGGAGTGTAATGTTACCAAAGTTATGAGCTGAAGCTGTATATACAACAACTTACAAACGTAGTTGGTGCCTTATGAAGTATGGAGCGGAAAATGTTCAAATGTAAACTATTTCCGAACCAGTAGCAGCTGTTCTGATGGATAAAAAAAATTATAAAAAATTTTCTACAGAAAGGTAAACCTTATATATATTCGTCGCCTACTCAACTATACTAAGTCAGCTACAGTTGCGCAAAACGTTAAATTTTTTGGAAAACGATTCGAACAAGCGAAGAAAAGAATGTAAAGACATTAATAATTTTTTTACTGTTGAATACATCAGTGGAAATAATGAAGATGCAAACACTAATAATGGACAAGCAGCGGTCGGTGACAAGAAAAAATTCTATTAAGTCTACATGGAGGATAAGCAAAGTAAAATAGAGATCTATAAACTCGGCTCGTAGCTAAAGGTTGTCCTCAAAAGTACCGTTTTCATCACATAGAAGCAGTGAGTAACGTGGAGGTGGAGTATATTACAGCGAATTCATTATAATTGATAATTATAATCCAAGCGCTCAGAAATTAGCAAAAAATGAAACACATTATGGACCTAATAAGCACGTTGACATAACACATCATTTTGTTTATCATACATTATTATTTAATGTTATAAAACTGAATCAAATTAGTAAAATTAGTAACGTGATAGGAGATATACTAATAAATCTATCCAAAAGTAAACATATGCAATTTGCAAAATGAGCGGGTTTAACAAAATTTAATTAATGTTACGATGTATTAAAGTACGTTTAGTTTATAATATCTTGAAGACGGTTGAAGGGCGGTTTGTTAGGATAATATGAATGACAACACTTATATAGAACTCGTATGTTAGCCCTGTAATCTTCTTATAATATAAGCACGCCATGAAAACTTCGATTCAAATCATTTTTGGTAAATAAACAATCTTCTTCTATAATCTGTGTTTTGCTTCCTTACTAATTATGACAACATAAATAGCTTAATACTAAATAAATTTGCCGTAGCATTTCCTATACATGCCAGCAATACGGCTTTGGTTCTTAGGTTTGACAGGGTTAATATAAAAATAATTGATTCACATACCCAACGGTTTCAACGGATTGCAGAAATCATACGATTCGGTACCTAGACGGGCAATGTTAATGAGACAGACATAAGGATAGGCATACAAACAAACATTGCGATAGGAAAAAAAGCTAATATTCGTCTTGATATGGTACCTATCATCAACATGAAGACATGCCTAACGGTTCTGCGGCTTATAAAATCTTTTATATCTAAGCCAGCACTAGCAATAAAATCATACAAGTTGGTACTTAAGGTAGTATTAACAATAAGATATACATAAGAGTAGCGCTATAATACTTATAAATCTGAGATAATAACGACGGGTGAAAACAAACATGTTCGATCAAACCTAAGCTAGCACACGTAATAATAGATGTATAAGAATATCGTTACAACACACATGCAATTGAGTATTGAGGTTGTAACGCAAGTATAATCAAAACATCGATATAACGGGACAGTGGTGGTGATCACGACTATAAAAGAGCGCGTTGCAGCACGCTCAGCCTTTCAGTGGTGTTACAGCAGCCAGAGGTAAGTGAACACAGACAGAACTAGTTGACGTTACCGATAGGGATATTTTTTTTGGACTTTACGGATAGGGGATGACTGGCTTAACTTAGTCATCATCCCTGAATAACCAATAGACACTCTCTTCAGCGACATGAAACGGTTAGGGGCGGACGGGTGGCCCTATAGGCCGAGGCTCGCTGCTATAACAACCGCGACAAATTCCTTTTATTTTCAGAGAATCTCGCGATACGGAAAACGTGGGAAAAAATAATAATCGTACGGAACGAATAAGAAACATTAAAAGAAAAAAAGCGTTAAGCGAGAGTCGGATCACCACGCTGGTTTTTTTCCCCCACTCCTCTTAAACAAAAATCGCTAACAAATAATAAATTCAAGTTTTCAAATATTAATCACAAATCCGAAGGTCCAAGTTTTTCTATTATAAATTTCTTGGAAGGAGCCCTGAGCTTACCCTGCCCAAGAAAACTCATTACAAATGTTCTGTTAAGGTTTGGCACCTCCATCAAGTGCAAATAGGAAAATTTCGGTTCAGCTGCATCAAATTTTTTAAGAAAGTGTATTCCTCTAGTTGTGCACTGTGGTGTTAACAAATTAGTTTCTGGGAAATTTACTGTAAAAGTTTTTTCTTTTTTTTTTTTGTAGTTTGATAATTGCGTAAAAGCGTTTAGCATTGCCTATGCCTCCTTTTCTTTTCATTTTTTTTTGCTTGCTTGTGCCGTGGTGATTTGCAGAACCATAATTGGCAATATGTCCTGCTGTGTGTGGTCAAAAAGGCACAATTAACTGTGCCAAATGTGGCATACGGATTGTGTCGAGATTTCGCAAGAGGAGTACGCAGCGTTAATTGGGAATTCAATGCTCTCTTTAAGCTGCTCGAATTGTTCAAACGTCTCGCTGGAGCCATTCCTACCCCAGCAACTTCAACTGGCGGCCGACCAATTTACACGCAACTCCAGGTTTCACGTAGCCATATGTCAACGATACTAGACCTGAACCTTGAACCAATTGTCAGCAATAAACTCTGTCTCTGTTTTAAGTATGATGATCTTAATATTAATGTTGGACATCTTAACTGCCGGAGTATTAGTCGTTCCAGCCGGTGTACGAAACTGGATACGCTTAGCAACCTTCTCGAGGGTAACATATTTGATATTTTTGCCGCAAGCAAAAATTGGCTAAATAACTACTTTTCCGACGCCATTGTAGATCTGCCAGGCTATAATGTAGCTAAAAATGACCGACCAGTGTCTAGAGGTGAGGGAGTCGCTCTATACACCTCGTCTAAACTGCATTTTACGTAAGTTTTTTGAGTCAAGGAGACATAGTGACCTGCTTGCTATGTACCTCTATATTGCAATAACGAAAGTAATTTTGGGAGGCAGTGATGACAACCCTAATGAAATGTGTATAAAAGCTGTTAATGAGTTTTTCGTGAAAAATTAACTAAATGTCTGCCACTCGCCCCCATTTTTCGATAATCATAGAGATAGAGATTTGTCTTCCTCATTCCAGAACGTGGACTAAAGAATTCTTTACATTGCACTTCCAAAAAATTCCATCTACCTCGGACGGAGTATCTATCCACCTTTTTAACTTTATCTTTCCCTACATATCTAATCATCTATTACGCGCCATGAACACGGTACTTATGATCTCCAAATTTCACAAGAAGTCGAAAATAGCTAAAATCAGACCCATTCCTAAAAAGAGCTTTTCTTTTGCATTTAACAACCTTCGACCCATTAGCATGCTACCTGGCCTCTCCCAAATTACGGAGCGTATCATGAAAGAACAACTTGATTCATTCTTAAATAATAGTAATGCCATGCATTATGCTCAATTCGGGTTTCGGTCGGGACGTTGCACCTCGAAACTTCTAATTTCTCTCACCGGATTCATTAGAGATAACATAAGTTTGGTATAAGCTGCGTTCTTATTGCTCTTGATCTAACAAAAGCATTTGAGAGAGTCGTGTACGCAAAGCTTATTAAAATGTTGTGTAACAACCCTTTCAGGCTGCTTATCTACTTCTATAAAATCATGCAATCTTTATCCCCAAGCCTTTGGGGGCTGCCTACAGTTCTATAGATCGAATAGAAGTCCTTTCTTTTTAGGATCACGTTCTTCTAACGCATCTGTCGAAAGGTCGTTTATTGTTCGTGTTGCTAGATATTGGAATGCGTTACTTCTGGGTCTGAAATTCTTCGATGACCTCTTGAATACGTTTAAAAAAAACTAACTGTAGGTCTAAACTCATAATGTGTATTTTGTCGTTGGTAAAAATTGGTGATTATAGAGTTCTTAGAGCAAGGTTTTACGTTATTATTAGTTGACTTGTACAATCGCTTATGTTGTAGTTTCTTTTTGGTTATAAGTTGTATCTATGTAATTAGCTCACAGGCCTTTAAAGCTTTATAGTCTACTTAACAAAATAAAATGAAAAGACAAACTACCTAGGTTACGTTATTTTAACACCATTCGCGAAAAATGGGATTGAGGGTTAAGATTACGACTGACTTTCATAGCCACATTTGAAATCACTTTTAAACTACATTTAAGTAGCGAAAATTCTAATACATTCGATAAGGTTCTGAAAAGTACTAAAAAAAGCATTTCGTCTATAATATAAAATTTTAATCAGTATGAATGAAACAGAAAACAAGTTCTATATATTCATCTTGCAACATATAAAAATCCACCACAAGCTTTAAAGGTTTAGGGCCTACAAATTATGTTAATTACGTCGTAAGTTATAGAACTTTTTATTCTGCTTTTATTTACACAAGGTTTCAATTTTTAAATCAAAATGTTTTATGAAAGCAGCTAAGAATAATAAGGTAAAAATAATGTAAAAACTTGAAATCTGATAGCCGTAATGGAAACATACGCAGTCTACGACAGTGCAGGAAACTGAAGAAAGAATTCAACGATAACATAATGAAGGAAAGCTTGGCAGCTCCGTGTGCAGTAAGCGGTCGTACATTTTTGTGAACTCACAAATTTTCATAAATATTTGATTAATTATACTGGCAAAAAATAATAGTCTAAACCTTATCTCGCATATCCATAGTAGGGTCTTGGATCTAACCTTTTCAAACATGGCTTGTCTTTGAATTAATGATTTCTTGCCATTCATCAGTTTTTAGGGGTTTTCATATTTTTATCTTCAACGGAGAAATGTAGACTTATCATACACATTTCCATCATGATAAATTTATTAATAGTGACACTGGCCGATTTTATTAAATGAAATATGTTTCAATGTTTCTCTGCATCCATCAACGACCTTTCATTTTACAAAATCGTTTAGTCTATTCTTGTTTGAACTCGCTTGTATTGCTGACATGATGCTTACAACAAAATATAGTTTTTCAATGCCCCGTTTCGATCCCTCAGTACACTAAATGATATTGCTTTTGCTATATATTGCAATTTTTCATTGCGATCTCAAGGTGTAATTCAGCGCAATCTATACTGTAGCTAAATTCGATGTATATAAGAATAGATAAATGAAAGGAACCTTAAGAAATATGCGAAAACCTTCCCATTCTTACTAAAAATGAGCGTAAATTTCCAATTATTTTAAAATGTCATAGGTTTTTATTTATTTTGCTTATTACTGACTAAAGTTAAAAAAGATTAAAGGATGATTGAGTAAACGCAAGCACGCTCATATTTTTTTTTTTTTTTTTCAAGCAGTGGAATTGCGTTTTCTGGAGTCCATCACTGATCATTACTCATTGTATCTCCCTTCTTGATCGCCAAGCATAACATCTCATGATAAATAGGTGACAATATTGCTATGATATTATTGCATATACTTATGTGTATTATATCGTAAATCTTAAGCAACTCCAATTAATTTATCCTTTGAAATGGTTGCACACTATCAATGTCAAAAAAATTGAGAAAATTATATTGTAGGAGAGGACTAAAGCACTAAAATCTTTAAAATCAAGCCGATGTGTACAATTTTGGTTGTTCGTTTACTATTTGAAAAAGAAATCACGTACCTGTACATTATTAGCAAAACATTTTCGATTTGTTTAATAATTAAGTAAAATTTTAAAGAGGTGGTAGAAGTTTACTCTCCGCAAAAAAATTATGTATTACACGTGATTTGTGGACTTCCTTGTTCAATCGTATTTTGCGTATTTACTTCAAAACTTTGCTACAATGCGATTCATAAAAATTATTAAAGGTTTTGGACCCCGATTAGTTCAAGTGAAGTGATAATACTTGAACTAAATACATGTCGTAGTCAAGTCAAAATGTTTCGGCACTTTTTTTTTTTTCAATAAATTTCAATTCTATTGAAACTGTAAGGGAGCTGCAAATATTTCTTTCCGAACAATAAATTTTGACGATACAGGCAAACACATCATGTGCAGTAGAATCAGTTTTTCCACATGTTCAATTCTAATATTTTTATTAGAAATATTAAAAAAATTATATTTTATGATACTGATCTTACAATGCATTCATATAAGAATATTAATATTAGTGCAAGTATTTAATGTAGGTGAGAAAAAATGTTCTATTATGCCTTTTTATGAACTTTAAAGAACATGTCAAAAAAACAAGTTGCCACATAGATGTATAATTTATATAGATTTGTATCGAACCTTTTGAATCGTAGTATTGAGGCTCAGAAAACTTATCTTTAAAATCGATCTCAGCTGAAATTAGAAATATATATATATATAAATTAAATATTTTCGTATAAAAAATTACAAAATAAGTGCAAGTGTAAGTATGTTACATAGAAAAGCCGAAAGTAAAGATATTGGATGCATTATCATTCCTACTATGCTTCGTAAGTTGCTTTACAACCATTGATAAATCCAAAAATTTTCTTATTAGCTACCTAATTTGTTTTGTGCCATTGCGTCCGCAAATTCGGCTGCACTTCATTTTTTCTGTTTCAAATACTGGAAATGTGAACGCAGTAAGCGGTTGTAACGATCGTAATTGTTGATGCGAATATGTTTTCTTTATAAAATGATAAATTTTTGATCCTTCAATTAAAAACAATTTCCACGATTCAGCGTTAGCGCAGAAATTTAATATTTTGCTTACGAAAATTTCAGAAAAAATATTTTTGCTTCTGTTATAAGACTATTTTCAGCACGTTCTTACAGTGTTAGCGTCGTAGGTAGTATTGCAATAATTCACTATTCGTTTCTACACACTACTATGCGACTATTAACAAGCTTGCTTCAAATAATAAGAACTCTACAAGAGAAAGTAACCGTAGCTCCAAGCAATTACACATAACTCAATTTCTGCATATATCTGCATCAATGTATAAAAAGGGAAGACTCATAACGGGTAATGATACGAAAGGTAAAGGTAATGCGTTTGAAATGGTTAGGGTACAATGCCACGTTATTGGATTGGAATTGGATCCGATAAAATTACGTTATTTCCGGTTTCATTACTTATTCTCATTTATTTTATTTTGATAACTTCTTTGTAAAGTGATAAAAGTGGCGAACTCTCAATTCGCTCCTAAGTACACACTGAAGACTACTGTAATAAAGAGTTAAGTTTCTTTATATTGTTCTTAAAACTTAAATATTTAAGATGGTTTCATGCGTAATGAAAATGTTTAGGTGTTATAGACGCGAAATATTTGAAGTACACTATGCTAATTCTTATATATTATTTACAAAATATGACTGATGAAGAATACGAATGTAAAAATTTTTCTACTAATTCGACATAAACCTATTAAAAACGACGACTTTCACATTATAGTTATAGGCGATAAATAGTAACTACTAGTACAATCCGTTTGCACAATTCCAGTTGTAAACGACTTAAGAGAAAAACAAGTAAAATATTAAAACTGACAACCATTAAATACCCATGACAAAATAAACAAAAATTTTAACTTTCTTTTGTCGTTGTAGCAAAGCAACCCTTCCTTACGATCTGGTTCGCCACATCTCTCCCTGTATAATCATTATTCTCTACAGAATTGTTGGATGTCTACCCCACTTGTCTTTGCTCATATGATGGAATGTCATTATTATTTGTCCAGTTAGAATATATTTTGTTATCGTTTAATCCTATTTTGTAAATTATTTATTAGCACATACGCTAATAATATATACATAACATATTCAAAAACTGTTCTTTAAATTCTTAAGCACTTATTAATCTCACGCATTTTTCCTCATCAAATCTTAAGATTAAATTGCATGCTCCAACATTCCAATCAGTTCATTTATTCTTCTAAAAATTAACTGATCATTTTTATTGCATGCTTAAACTGTCCATAGCAGCTATAATCATATTTTATGCTTAAGCTAAATACTACACTTTAGCCATGTTTTCTCTTATGCCAAACCGGCTTCCTAAAATACGCTCATCAGTTCCACCCACCGCTTAAGACGCACGTGCACACTTAAAACTGTTCATATATTAACGGTTCTACGTTTTAGCTAATTGAATCATCGCTGCTATATCAAAAGAGATATATGTACTCATGCACACAAGTTATCCTAGTAACATCAACATATTTACACGCGCAAATGTTAATCCTATTGTACATTCCTATTTATTAGGCCTAAGTGTATGCACACTAACGCTAGCTTAGGCGAGTATACAATTATATTCACTACGTAAATCAAATATCTCCAGCAGCTAGAACGTAAAAAAAAAAATTTAATCGAATTAGTACAAAATAACCTAAAGTTTTTTCGTTAGAGGCTTGGCAATTAGGACAAACGGAATGATAAATTTTTTTTCAAAAGCAAATTCTGAGTGGCAGAGACGAGTAGTCCACCACTGTAGGCTCTCCTTAGCATGGGTTAGCACTTTCTTCAGGCCTAGGTGTTCCTCTTCTCAGGGAACCATTATCACTACTGAAGCAAAACTTATATCCTTTTACAGAACGAGTAGAACTAATAAAACCGCGAAACCAAATATCTGAGCTATTGAGTCTGTATGCAGAGAGTTAACAAATAGAACGAGTCCCGACATCCCGTGTGACCGCGCCCTCTGTGCTGATTTCCTTTGCTTTCCGGTGCCTAAATTATAAAGTCAACCGCAACATTACGCGTCTATTTGAGCTGGCATCATTATATTGCACTTGCCTGCACTATTCTGATCACTTACGTGTATGACGAAGAAATTTTCTGAATAAAATAGAAAATACACCATCTGAAAATCGAAAAAAAGGTTTATCTCTTTTACTTTATAAACTTTCTAACTGACTTTAGTCGGACCGCCCTTTCATATATTCGTTTCAATTTAAATATTTTCATGTTGTAAGAAGATCGTCGTAGATGTGCGTTCAAAATGTCAAGCAACGTGCCTCAAATTTAGTAAAGTTAATTTTATTTTTTATTTCACCTAGTTTTGTCATAAAATACTCAGAAAATTGTCTTATAAAAATACCTAATACAGCAATTTTATCAGATCATTCAATAACTCTCCGGGCTAACTTTCGTTTTTTTGCATTTTCGTCATTCAAACGTACTTATAACGCTACATTTTGTTAACTATTGATCTTTTTTCCCTTTTCAAGTCGATGAATGTTCAATGCGTATCACAAAATATGGACGTCACATTTTTATGGCAAATGATTAAAGAAAGGTTCCTTGCGAGCCATATGTTTCACATTTTGCTACTCAGAAATGCGCCAATGTAATAAAGTATGTAGAGTGTTTTCAGCCTTTTTATGCATGTATGTTTTATCGTAAAGTTGAACTACTTTTTAATAAGATCTTGCTATTTGCTCGATTGGGATTTTTCGTGCAGTCATTTCAAACAGTACATTTTTATACCCATCACTCAAGGATGAGAGGTATATTCATTTTGGCAAAACGTTTGCAACGCTCAGAAGAAAGCATCAGAAACCCCACAAAGTATATATATTCTTGATCAAGTTCAAACCGTAATACATCATGTGACCAAGTTCGCTGTCCTGGTTTTTGTTTCGAACTTTTGTGACTCAAGTTAATATATTTTATTTGCGAAGAGGGTAACCCCATGTTGTTCCTCTACAAAAAAATCGCACTCAACTATAACGACATTACAACAAACGATTTAACTGTACCTATCCAGGCGTAGGAATAATTAATAAAGAATAAGAAACACGACGAATTCGTCGAAAGTCCTGTGTTTTTCTTTTTTCAGAAATATAATAGCTCTTTTTAAAATAGCTCTTGGCTTACTAAACTTCGTATAAAACGTAAAATGCGTCTAAACTTCGGCGACAAATTTCACGAAGCTTTTTATTTATCTTATACTTTCAGAAGCTCAAAAAACAAATTAAAGTCAACGTACTTCCAATAATGGAGGCTTTTTGATCTATTAATTATCGATTTATAGTATTATCGACCTAGTATTTGGAGTCTGCTGTGAGCTTACATTAGCTAACTAACTATTTTGTGATTCATTTATACCCTTGTGTACGCTTATTTACTGTTCAAACATGAGTTTCCCTTGGCTTTAATTTCTGCAACGGCTTTGTTTATTTTCTATACAACACTGTTTGGACACTTCATCATCGTCGTAATACATCCAAACAAGAATAACCAAAATAACTGTATAACTAGAATCATTCAGATCGGGTGAAAAGCATTTATCAAGGAGGATATATGCAAGTCACAAAATCAGTAGAGCCAATATTATTAATGAAAATAGCCTGAGATGTAATATATTAAAAAAAAAAAATTAGCGCGCCGAAACTGAAGCAAATTGGCGAGAGCATATCACTATGGCTCCCTGCAGAAATCAGGACAAGGAAGCTACGCTAGACATAAGGCAAGGATCCAGTAGAAACGTCGGTTAATGCTGGAGAAATTGCTCAAACATAATATCGATGGGAAATTAAAACCAATTACGACGAAAATACTGGAGATCATAAGATTAGTATCAGGTTGGCACGAATGAAACTTGTATGACGATCGAAAACGTTTAGCGCAGTGGCAAGACAAGGATGAATCACAAGGCATGCTCGAAAGCGTAGTATTCACCAGAAGAAGCTGATGGTGAGTGTTTGGTGGTCTAGTAGGTATGGTTCATTACGATTTCATAAAATCAGGCTCATCGGTAACAGCAAAAATATACTGTATCCGATTAGACAAAATGATGATAAAACTTAAAGAAAAACAGCCCAGATTGCTTAACCGATCGAATTTTATCTTCACTACGCAAATGATCATGGCAAATCTGCTTCACCATCCTCCATATTCTCCAGCTCTAGCTCCCACTGGCTAACACTCCTTTCGTAATTTGGACAACTTCTTGATAGGAAAAAATTTCAATCCCGTTAATGCAATAAAACTGGTCTTCCAGGAATTCATAGACCCTCGTCCGCTAAGGTTTTATACCGCCGTCCTGAGCAAACTGCCGCTTAAATGGCAAAAGTCTGTAGATAATATGGGCATATACTTTGATAAATAAAACAATTTTTTCTATTCATAAGTTATGAGCAAACTTTACCTGTTCTTATAAAAATCTTCCTTGACGGCCTAATACAAGCAGATAAATATAAAAAACATACACAACCGACTTGGTTGGCACTACAAGACGCAAACCATGCAGTGATAAACTTTTATAAATTTTTATGCAGCGAAGGATTACGTATATCATATAATATTCATCCCACATGCGTATATATCATATAATATTCATCCCATAAGGCGTCATCCGAATTACAGCTAACCAAAAATAATTCTGCAAGGCGAACCAATAATGCCTCACAAATTAGCCAACGGAAAAAAAATAAAATACATAAGAACGAGGAAGCGCAAAACCTTAGTTCTTCCTGCACACTAAAGGACATGATGCCTTATTTTAGATTATATCAAGTATTCGTATGAGAAATCCATTCACTAGCATTTAATTCCGTCATACTGAGGGCAAGTCGTAAGGCATTATGGTAAGATGTGTCTACTTAGTCAACAATGTTCCTTGAAAATTCCAAACTCGTTGTCAATAACACGTATCTCTTGACTCCTATCCTTTAATTACCCAATAGAAAGATGATTCCTGCATATTCAGCTAGAGCGGAGAAACTAAGTCTTGAATAGAAGAAGAAGGAAACTCGTATCAACTAACCGCAGGACGAGCCCGAGCCGCTCGAACTCTTTTCCATTCCTGCAGCAAGCACGGAAAGCAAAAGTTCTCGTTTCCTTGCTTTATATTACATATAAATCGATCTTAATTGTCTTTGCAAATAATATATTTATTTTCTCTGACTTTTTTTGAATCTACCTAATGCATTTTTATTTACAGTCGACGAAGCTGAATTATAACTTTGCACTCAATTATGGAGAAGAATAACATATGCTCTTGTCAAACGGCTCTAAAATATTCCACACGTCAGGGAAAACCATTAGCACAGTTTAATTAGAATACGGACCAAACAACATTTTTCCAATTTCAAGAAATTTGCAGTAAATATGATACCCGCGAGCTATAAGAGCGATTCACTCGGCCTTTTAGTTTTTCTATGTCGAACAAGCTAAGCTGGCTGTCAAAGTTAATGCAGACCATGAATAAAATATCGGTAGGCTTTAACTTAGTTTGTATTGCATGGGATTTCTTGAGCAACTAAAGAGAGAGGTATAAGTCTTTCTTTAACTAACGCCCAGTCAACAATGTTGTGTTCTGCTATTGACGAATGTGAGAACTAACTGATATGATATCTGCGGAAGTTTGTTCAGAAGGAGATTATATGCATTCTCACTTTGACATTTTAACTTTTCTTTTGGATCTAGTGAATGTTTTAGATGGTAACAGTTCTATTTTACTAATTTTGTTGTAAATGTGGGCATAATTGCCATAAGTTTTGAGGTTTCCTTTCTCTTTTGTTGTGTAGAAACACTTTGACAACCTTAGGACAGGCTGTGCTGCAATTCTCAAGCAGGTAGGTTAGTTAAGCTACAGCTATGAATGATGCGTGCACACGAGTACATGTTTCGGTATTTTAGTGAAGCAAATTACGTAGCTTTGATAAACAGCTCTCCGGAATATCAACGTTGATATATATGTGCCAATTCAATGCATTTAACATCTAGTTGAATGGATTGAACAGTCAGCAAATAAGATTTGTAATGAGCTAAGAGGACGGACACGAGGTGGGAAGTTAATAATATAGGGATAAATGTTCGAAAGCAGGCGCAGGCGGTCCCTTTGCTGATCATGCTTTCATCCCAACTGCGCCCACCGCGAAACCAATTTGCACCACGGTAGGAAGAGGAGGAAACCCATTAATGCAGAAGAGAACGCAAAAGTCCTAAATGATGGTTTGCTAATAATTTCGTGGTTGTGTTGCTATTATTGGTATTTGAGCGAGTGTGTTCCGAATTCGTACCAAAAACCTTATTATGAGTTAAAACAACCCATTCACGTAAAATTATTGGAACCTATTTTTAAAACAATTGATTTAATTATCTCGGCGTGACTGAATACTTTATTTCTAAATCTTCAAATTCTGTTCTGATATTTTTCTCAAACATCTAACATGGCGGATTTTCTGGGGATTTTTACTAACCCTTCCGTTAATCCTCAGCTGCACAAAGCGACTTTATGTCATCGTAGTAACCATATGCAAAATATGAAAAATTTTTATTTAGTTTTATTACTGTTCAAACGTATCAAGTTTCGGTTTCGCCGATACATGTTTTGTCAGATATATGATTGCCGCCTTCTTAATCTTACACATACTAAACAAAATATTGTAAGCTTATTTCAGCCGGCATAACTTCTCACTGTGCCTCTCAGAAGAACTTTTTTGGGTAGATAGAACCAGTTGCAGTATATTTCTTTGATCAAAATATTCAAAAGGCTTGTCCTCTCTTCATTACCCCTCTGATTCGCTCAATTTGAGTAGCCATCATAGAACAGCACGGTCTCTCCTCAAGTGATATTCTCGCCTCTGACGACATTAGTGGCGAAACTTTTTTTGGCATCGTATGGTCTAAGCAATTTATTCCTTTTCCAAAGAACGTTCACTTTTCCAAGCACAATCTCTCAAGCCTACTGCTCGTAGTCGGTGAAGAATTTTTATCACGTCTTTTAAATGTTCTTTAAAATTTTTGCCAATCGCGACAATGTTGCCCAAATACACTAAGCATGTCATCCAATACAGTATAGAGGTATATTCGTTTAGTCAAAACGATTGCAACGAACAAAAGGAAGCCTCTCAAAGGATATATACTTTTAATCAGCATCAACCTTTCAATCGATGTAAGTATGTTCGTATGCCCGATCGTCCGTTGTGTAATGTCTGTTGTAAACATACTCCTGGCCGCAAAAATAAAGCTATCGACTTCAAGTTTGGGAGAAAGTTGACCCATTCGATCGCAGAACACGCCTACAGTATCACATAAATTGAAGACTGTGTTTTTCAAAAAGAATAAAAAATTGGTTTTTTGCTCATTACTCATAAAGTGCAGCAGATAAATCTAAAAACAGTGGGTTGTATATTGTATGGGTGGTACCGTAATAACTCATATTTTATAATGCGTCATAATTAAATCTTTTTTTCTAAACCTTTATAACGCGCAGAAGCAAGCTTCAAAAACCTTATGTAGTGTATAAACTTTTGGCTAGTTTCAAATCCGGAACTTCCCTAGGCATGTCCGTCCGTCCGCCCGTCCATTTGCGCAACTGTTTAGTATCTGCGGTAAACATTCTCCCGTACGTAAAAATTAAGATATCGCCTACAAACTCGCAAAAAAGTTCGCAAAATGACCCAAACATTCTAAAGAACAAGCCTTCAATGTCACAAAAACTGTGAACACCTTCGCTATCCGTGTATTTTGCTTTCTACTCATAAAGTATAACACATACATCACATACATTTCGACTCTTATTCTGAAAAGACAAAAATTCAGCCGCGCCCACTCAATATTAAAAAGTATGAAAATATAGTTTTTTTGCATTTTTTAGGATCGAAGAGTATAAAAGGTTCGGTGATGATCGGATATAATTTTCTTACTTGTTAATATTCTACCCATTAGAAGTGGTAAGAACATTGGAAAACCCAAAAGCCATAATGCTGAATTGGAAAAACCCATCCTCAGCGACTTACACATACTAATAATCACATTTAGGACTCAAAAATTTAATATCATTGTTTCTGACGTTTCGTCAATTCTATGTAGAGTATGGCGCCCCCTTTTTGGTGGCATCACTTAGTTTCCTATAATTCACGCAAAATCTAATGGTCCCATTCTTATTTTTAATGAAGACTACTGGTGTTCACCAGGGCTACTTGCCTTTTTGTCCTGCACTTACTTCAGCAAGTTAGCTACGTCCCATCTTTTCGCTAACGGGAGGCTTCTGGGTTTGGATTGATATCATTAAAACGCCCACATGAGTTACCAGAGTTAGTGAAGATAGGCCAGTTTTCTTGCACATTATTCAGAAGTATATCTTCAGCTGCTCCTTTATTCATATACTGTTCGGATTTACAACTTTATGTGGTACGCTTTCATATGTCTGCCTTATGATCTGTTACAAGTTCACGTTTTTGGCTATGATCTTCGTTTTGTGGACTTTTATTTTAATGTGGTTTGCATTTAATACTCGGACCGGTATTAAATTTTTGACTGTTTTGGCAACCGCTTTTGCAATAATGACGTTGTCCATTTGGTATTTTTTATTCAGTTTGGTAATACACGTTCGGCTTAGCTCAAAACCTCGTCCATACTTCTCGTCCATAGCACCGTTTCCGAGCGTGACGGAACTTTTTACTGTTGCTTGATTACAACCTGCAATATCGTGAGACCTCTGTTGTACCAGGCAGTCCATTGCTTGGCAATATTGGCACTATAGTATTTAGCTTTCGAAACCAAATAATAACGTATGGTTTGTAATAAAGTCCATGTGTAATAAGGCTTCGCCCATTATATCCGCAATTAGAAACTCGTACTTCACAGAAGCAAAGCAAGTAGAAGTGTTTGTACTAGCGCTGCTTCGATGGCATCTTCCTCACACATTGCCGTCTGAGACCAAAGAATTGTTTAAATTTACAAATGCCTATAGTAATCTTAGTGAGAGATTGTGACGCTCCTGCGTCCGACTTAATAAAGTAGTTCTTGTTATTATTCCTACTTCGTATCGATTGCCTGGTTTTATCGTAAATTATAATCAACGCACGTCTATTTGTGGGGATCGTTTTTAGTTTAACGACAGATAGTCATCAAGTAAACGGCCATCACTCTGTATTATCTAGGTAGGGGACGTGACATTTTATGTATTTTTATTGCCTTTGACTTGACTTGAACAGCAACAGCTTTACGATCTTCAATGGCTTTTTCTTTGCCATAACGCGAAATTGTAATTTGATTGTTCTGACGTAAGAGATACCATAAAATTTAGACATTTTCGGTATATTTGCACTATACCCATCAAAGATGTGGTGACAAATTTTAGCTATCTATCTTAATTTTTGCGATTGCGACAATTGTACAAAAAAGATGATCAATTTGATCCCTTTGAGAATTAAGAACACGTCAACGGCATTTCGAAATTATATCACGCATTATTTCTAGTGTTAGAGCGTTCATGTCACTTCGTAAGCCATAGGCATCTTTTTCCTTCCGGCCTTAAACTTGTCTTCCAGAAGTTCTATTTTAGCTTTACATGGTTTTCATTTGCATTTTGCTTCTAGCCCTTTCATTTGACAATTGCTTTGACATTGATTTTTTCTGCAGGAACTCTGATTTTTTATGCTATTCTTGATTCGCGTTCGTCATTTTGGTTGCTATTTCTTCCCTTTTTTCTTTTTCACAACTTCGGTCGGATCTGGTCCACTCTGAGTGCTTATCCAATCATATCATTACTTTCATTTTAAGTCGCTATCCTATTTCTAGCGCCAATCTTGTGTAAAATTGATCCAAACGTGCTTTGTTTTCCATTAAAACTTATGCTCATGGGATCGTATTGAAATAATCACAACTAGATGATTGATTAATTTCTTCGAAACTAAAGAAACGCTTATGATAGGTTTTCACAACCAACCGACATTACATTATGCCTAGAATGTTATCATGTGGCTGTTAGTAACAGTCCTGAGTCAACAGATGTTTTGATATATACTTTTGATCTCAGCCAAAATTTACCGATGTTCGTAACTTGTGCAACCAGATATGTAAAGAAACGTTGTATTATAACCAAATATTTAGAAGAAACAAGTATCCTCTTATAAAATTGTACAAATTAGAGAGCAATATAGCTTTAACCTTCTTAAAACGATCTTTAACAACTAAACCTAAAATAAGTTAAAAGATTTTAATAGAAGAATTGCCGGCATTTCTCTTTATCCAACGGGACGTTGATCAAATTTCAATGGACTTATGTCTTCTAGCTAGGTACATTCGTTACTCAACCTTATATGTGAATTCGTTGATTTTTTGTGCTTCTAACAAGATATATTGACATAGCGCGAATTGGCACAAAATTGCCTTTGTAACTGTAGACATCAGCGTAGCACTTACTGAGATTAAGATTGTACTTTATTCACTAGTTTCGTCATCTGTAAACACCTAGATAGTAGGTGATAAATAGAACAACGAATGCTGAATTATTAGGCTCTTAAGTTTGAATATGATTTTTCAATTAAACTCCTATTTTGAACCAATCACCCTTTTAGAATCTTGTGTGTATAACCCATTTCCTTAGGGAGAGAAACAGTCTTTATAAGGACAGCAATGAAAACGTACGGCATAGAGACGAAACGTACATGAAAGTCGCTTGAGGCCGCTTTAATGGCCATCTCCTGTAAACAGTATCT
Source organism: Glossina morsitans morsitans (assembly GCA_001077435.1). Lineage (NCBI taxonomy): Eukaryota > Metazoa > Arthropoda > Insecta > Diptera > Glossinidae > Glossina > Glossina morsitans. The sequence goes on from CCAG010012307.1 coordinate 43,868, forward strand.
TGCAATTGCAAAACATTCTGTCAAACGTAGATGTCCCAAGAGATCGACACTTCTTGCACACTAATCTTTTAGCTGCCCGCGGAAAATATATTTATTAAGCTCAAGACCATCGTTTCATGGGCGTGTTTGACGTGGATCACGACCCGGGAGGATTGCATTCGTAAAGGCTTGTGCAAAAATTTTAAGTCAAATCTTAAAACTTGTAGCACATGTAGTAAGGTTCACCAACTAGTTCCCATTTTCGTGAACATAACCGTTTCAACAGCAGAAGGTAGACAGACAAATGACAGTTTGGTAAGCAGAAATACGGATTGACCGCAAGCGAAAGCCTTTTTTTGAAATAGCATAAGGAAGGAAACACCGAACAGATGTTTAGGATCCTTAAAGGAACAAGTAATGGCCCATAGAAACTAAATTAATATAACGACTTGATTAAGCAGAAGAAATGTCTACGTTAGTTTTTTAAAGTGAGCTTTTAAATTCATACAAGTAAAAAGGCTACAGTGTGGCATGACCCACCATTAAGCACCCTCCACCGCCCCACGGTTATTCATATATCGATTTTTCAAAATAAGACAATATATGTAGGAAGTGACTGAAAAAGTTTTCCGATCCATACCATTTTTAATAGCATTCACCCTTGAGCCAAAACACGGCAGTGTACTAAATTTTATTAAAATATCTCAAAAATCGCGGCCTGTAGGTCACACAGAAGAAAACAGGAGGGACAAACAGACAGACAAGATTAAAATCATTTTTTGAATCCATCAGTATGATAAAAGTTTACTCTATCTCAAGTCCTTTTGAATGCTTCACACATCCACACAAATTTAATGTAGCCTTATATCACAAGTGGTATAGAATATAAAGAACACTGTATTTAAATGCATAGGGTATGTATTAAGTACTGAAACCGTGAAAAGAAAAATGTTAGGGTTAATACTGAACTAACTCTATAAACGAAAAATACAGCTGCGGAATTTCAGCAGAATTTCTAGCCTCTACAGCCATTTAATTATTTTAAGTACATGAAATCCAATATTTACCTGTTACTTCTAACACCACAGCCAAATTTATTTTAGGCTCTGTGTTTACTTGACATTCATAAATACCAGTATCCCGCTGTTGTGCGTATTCAACTTTTAGGTCCCAGTCATCACTGCCGGGTGGATGAACAACAGCGAAACGTTGGTCACCAGTGTACGTATAAATATTGGTAGTTAAAATATGCAGATCTCTTTTGCGCATCCATGATACCTAAAACGTATACACAATCATAAATGAAAAGTATGTTTCTTGAACGAAAAGTAAATATTTCGGCTAATATGTGTCTTCTCCTTCACCTTGTTTCGTTTAAGAATTTGCTAAAAAAATGTTTTGTTCGACATCTTTCGTAATCAGTAGCATCCACGTAACACATCATTTAATAAATCCGTTGGGTGACCCAGGACATTTAGTTTTTTTCATTATTTTACAAGAACAAGAGAACCGACATCAAAGCAACTGTAACTTGCAAATTGATGGTCGAAATGTCATCAAGTTTTGACACATTTTGCTTGAAGCTTAATGCTATTTAAAAATCATATACATGCGTCAATAGTGGCAACATCTATACATAATCCAACGAACTTATTGAGTCATGTATTAGTTAAAGCAATTTAATTACGAAAACGCCTACTGTGTTAACAAAATGTTTCTGTATATAACGAACAGTTCTTAACCTTAAATTTGTATAGTGTTAACAGGTGGCAAATTTGAAAAAATGTTTAGTTTGAATGCGCTCAAACAATTTTTAAAAAGAAGTAATTTTAAATTGCGTAGATTCACGTCGGAAAAATTTTTATTATACCCTCCACTTATTTCGCAATACTGCTTATGTACATGAGGAACACAAAACAAAAATTATGGGGCATATATTAAACATGTTTAGAACCAAACGTAATTCTCAAAGGCATTATACTCATTATTTTTAATTTGCACTTCTAAAAATTAACATACAAAGTGGAGTTTAACAAACAATATACTTGGCTAATTTAAAGATGTTTTTACATTCCATATATAAACAATATTCTTTCTCTGGGACGGGCATTAATTGCACAATCTTTAAATTGCGTAGACAAAACGCTAGTAGTCTCGCGCCAGGAATTTTCTCATTTTCTAATTCTATTTCATTTTGAAGCAGAATTTCGTATAAAAATTTGTAATATGTATTTTGACCCTAGCCGCACCGCGTGTTTTTACAACAAATAACATCACCATTCTCATAAGAATTATAGGAATCTATCCATGCTATCTTGGTTTTTGGTTTAATGTCATTTATTTGTCCAAAGAAGTTACGTGTATAAAAAAAACAGGTATTCAAAATGGGACAAAAAATTCATTCGTTCGGTGCCTATGAGTCCGATTAGTTTTATGTCTCACGGGACATGAAACGGAACACATGGTCAGGAAGGAATTCTATATCTTGGATTGAAAGTTGTTCATAGTTTAAATGTATTAATTTATCCAAACAAGCTACGTGTAAACATAAGACATTACGCACAGACCACATATTTTGATTTCAAATTACGTAATAATAAAAGTATCTTCAAAAATAAAACAAGTAAGAAAATTATGTTCGACTGTGGGGAAACTTTTTATATTCACGATCTTTATTTTAAAGAAGACTAAGAAAACAAAAAACTAAAGTCTCATATTTTGTAGCTATTACATCGGTGCGGCTGATTATTTCCATTTTTGTAGAATATATGTGGAAATTTCTGTAGTCCGTTCATTGTAGTTTATAAGAAAAGGCCACAACACCCAGAAAGCAGGATGTTCTCAAGCTTTGTTGCATTGTAAGCGTGTCATTTAAATGAGTGAGTACATTGGTAACACCGACCTGCGTACAAGAGCTTCTAATGTTTTCGCCGAATTTAAAGACGATAGCTTATTTTTTGCAGTCAGAAAAATGTTTACACCAGACGTAGCAGCTCTGCATAAATTTTAATTCAGGGCTCGTAAAGAAATTATTAAATGTGATACTGCGACTATGATTTTGAAACGGCATGCACTGTTTCCCATCATATTGAGTGCTTTCTGTCCTACATACACTATTTTTTGTGATTGTGAGCCTATGAGGCGGAATGTAATTAAATTCGCTGCAAAAGCGAAAATGTTTAATTTGGCGTTAGGACTAGCTATAAATTTACAATAACAAAAATTTTTGAAATTCAATATGGAATTCTCAAAGTACTTAGATTCAAAGTCCAAATGAGCCCCACACGCTCACCCTGGTTCAATTGAGGTTAACTATTTTTTCCACCAAGTACAAAGGGCACAACGAACCTAATACGCCCCCAATTTTTCGACGATAGATATAAGAATCTAAACATGTTTTGTAAGTTTTTTTAACAACTTATAATTTAAATATTTTATGTAATGTGATGATCTTAGCATTGGAATAATAATTATTATTTGAAATAAAAGTGAGTGATGCATTCCCACTTGCTTCTACAATAATTGCCGCTTAAAAAATAGCAGCGATAATTCTCATTGGATATTTGTTTTTAGTTATTTTCTTTATTCACGAAGAGAAGTTTTCAATTTGCTAAGAAAAAACGCATATCCACTCCAGTCTTTGGTAATAATATCATATACAGACATCGGCCACTTAACATGGTTAATTCTGCCATGCTGTATTTAAACCTAAAATATATATTATATTATATTTTATGCTTAGATATGCGCAGTGTTGCATCGAAAACTCATTCGTGTTGTATCGAAACGTTGCTATAAGATAATGTAAATTAACCAAGTTTTAAGGTGTAAAATTTTATGAATAAAAGTTTATTATCAAATTTCGTTCCAATTAAATATATGATTGGAAAAGTAAGTTAACTTCAGGTTTTTATAAAAAAAAACTGAAATTCAACATTATGATGAGATACAAAAAGTAAATATGTACTCAAAATTTAATGACGACAATCAAAAAATTAATTTTCACCAAAAATTAAAGCTAATCTATTTTTTTCCTCAATGTTCATTGAAACTCCCTTTATTAACGATAAAATAAAAGCAAAAATCAAATTAAAAAACAGAAATTCGTTTTGATGATTTGTGTCGTTACTTTTTCTGAAGTAGCTCCTTAATAGGCTCTTCAATGGCGGCCGAAGTGGCGACTTGTCTTCATTCTTCACTGTTTTAATAAAATTTGTTAGAATGTATTAAACATATCTGACAAAATATGCGGATACGTATCATAAATATCTACAGCTTTTTCCAATATAACAATATTTAATTTTAAATTCTTGCTAATTCTAGACTTCGCCTTGCTCAGCGTATAGTTATGGAAATGTTAGTGGATTTTTCATTAGCTTAAACAACTTTAAATCTTCTAGTGGACATCATTTCAGCCGATCTAACTGGCATCATGAACAACATGCTGTCTTGAGAATAACTTAGTCATGCCGTAAACCTTGCGATCACTTTTAAAAGCAATGCACTTCCGTCAGTGAACATGACTTCCGTACGTAATAGCATTTTAATTGTCTGGCAAAGTTTATGTTAACATTACTTTTACATTTATACTAATATTTTGCTTGCGTTATATTCCAATGATATAGCAAAGCTTTCACAAATACGACTTAGCTTATCTTTAGCCTTTCTTAACAGTAGGTTTTCCCCTGCATTGTGTTACAATCATGTGAAAAAGTTTTCGCTAACAACATGTTTGATAGCCACTGTATCAATAGCAATTTTGCGAATAAACTGCTGAAAGGTTTATAATCTTTATAAATCCCCAATCGGGATTTACGAAGGCTTTCCGTTATGATTTCATGAAATCGTTCACGATATTCAAGATATTTAGCGTGCGAAACGTCACTATAAATTTTTCAGGGCTTTTTGTTGTTGGTTTCTTCTTTAGTAAATTATTCCATTTCATTCGATGTACTGGCGCTTTCACAGTGCGTAATTGTCAACGTTTGTTACAAAATGCTAAACATAAAAATGTCAACAACTTTTTATTTGAAACCATTCCTTTCCGTCAGTATTCCGCTTCAGACTTTGTGAGCATAAAACCTGGCAAAGAAAATCTGCATACCTCTCAAACACGTATCATATAAATCTAACGCCTCATACACATTTGTAGTATGGAGTATTTTAACCTATATATGCGACGTCTCCGCTTATATACATTTTATATTAAAAGCAGCGCGTACAGATACCAGATGTAGCACATAAATTTAATTGTAAAAGTAATTGTATTTTAGAAAATACCAATTAATTTTATTGAAACGACTATCACCGCCGAAGTCGTGAGTCTTAGCACTTACTCCTCTTATATATTCAAAGGTCCTGTCAAAGTAACTATCTCGCAGGATAGGTTCAAACCATTTACACAAACAGACTATAAAAAGCGTGAAAGGCTCGACGTCTTTATATATAAACATATAATGTGGCATACTTTTAGAATTCTAAATTTCTTAATACAAAGTGGGCTCCTTACAGTTCTATTGCCTTTATTTTTAACTCGACATTTTAAAACGGCAGTTTCCTCTTCAACGGCAGTTACATTCGTGGTGTTCATTTCGTCGAAATATGGATGCTGCTGTTTACTTTGCATACCTACGAAATCTGCAAACGTATTCAATACGTATAGAGAGAAGTACGTTATTAAAAAATCGATGTATAATTGTACTCATTTACTTACCATTTACATCTATGTGTGTTGATCCACCAATATGATAAAAATATATATTTAAATGTAAAATTATATAAACAATTGGTCTTAATTTATAAATAAATAAGCAGCGGCCAGATGTAGCTGAAGTTGATGATGTTCTCATAATTATGGGTTTGGTTCAAGCTAAACTTACAACTAATTTTCCTTCACATTGAGTGCCTTATATACTATGATTGTAGCTGAAATTGGCGGAAGAAAAGATTAAGAAAAGTCGTAAATATTAGTTTAGGGAAGATGTATTTATAATTGTGTCTATGCGTTACTGAATACCAGGAAAAGGAAAAGAATCTGCCCCAAGTTTTTAAGCAATGTAAAATCATCCAAATCTCATGTACTTATTGAATTTCGGAATGATCCGTTATTACCAACGATCTTGGTTTTATAACTGTATTGTTAAAATTGCTGAAAATTTTCTGCACCAAATAATTTTTCCGTTTCCTGAAAAAATCTGCTGTGAAGAGTTTTAGAGATTTGAGAATTTTTTTACTTAAATTTTTAATAAGCATTTAGGAATTTTTTCAAATATCATATGCGGATAAACTTGGTTCGATTCCTTAAAGTTCTTTCGTTTTTACAATGAATTTGTATGGTTTTTATTTACGCGTTATGAAGTGAGAAACACAAACGAAGCTTCATAGAATACACATACACTACCGTAATCAAAAAATAAGGTGAAATTGTTTGTAAAATGAAAAATCTTTACTTATTCTTCCAAATTAACTTCACCGACTTCAAAGTACTCCTATTCCCACATAATCCATTTACGCTAACGTTACTTACAATCCTCGAGACAGTATAAGAAATCGTTTTCCAGGGTGGGCCAAATACTTTGTTCGATTAAGTTTTTATCTCATCAATCAAATCGGAAGGATGTGGTCTTTAGAGTTTGTTGAAAAGTCACAGTCGCGCGGTACTAATTCAGGCGAATGACGGTCCGGTGACGAATAAAATCACGCAATCCTTCGAATTCGCATTTCATTCTCTTCGATATTTTATAGCAAAAAGTTAAATGTAAAAAACTTTACGTTAATCAAAACAACATTTTTTAGAATGGACATCGCATCAACAGAGGTATTAATTGTCAATTAAAGATATTCGCTCTTAAAATTTTTCATTTCCTTGTCGTTAGGTGTTGATGGTCGTCTGTCGCGCTAATCGTCTTGAATTCGTTCTCGGCTTTCTTTAAAATCTTTGTACCACTTGTAAACCTTTTTTTGCGAAATAGTCTCGTCACCAAAGTACGCTTGTAACATCCTCAACGTTTCTATGGCAGATTATTAATTCCGCAATGTTAGTTCTTTCCTCGACTAAGTCAGACATATTAAAAATCGACAAACTCTTTTCGTATATTTGCAAAAGCATATAACTCTGTAGCAATTGAATATATTTACAATATAAATAATTTCATGGAGTCATAGAGTGCGCGAAGTTTAAACCAAAAATTCACTTTATTTTTAGCTTATAGTAATACATAATAATTTAATATTATGTATCAATGCTAAATATTATGGTTTCTTTGCTAAAGTCTTTGTTCTTTTTTTTAAATCCCTAAGCAATAAAAGAAACAGGACAGAAGAAAACTAAACGAGTGAAACTTTCCCTGTATATTTTCGATCCACTATGAAGCGTTAGGAAACATCGAAGCTTCGTTATTAACATTTCAAGAGTGCAATGCAGAGCTGAAGTACATGATAAGAACGAATTTATTTACTTACAGCTGTGTTTGTTGTAAGGACCAAAGCCACGTAGCTTGTTTTGGTACTACACGTAGTTATACGTTATTTTTATCTATTTAAAGTGCGATTCCACTCATTTTCTTTCTATGGTAGGCGGTTTGTTATTCTCTTGTGACTATTATGGGGGTGCTGTAATAAGTAAGAATTGTACAGGTAAGAACGAAATGGAATGGGAATATTAACTAACCGATTGGCAACGCCAATTCGGTTTTGAAGAAAAGTGTAGAGAAGAAGATGAATTGCGACTTTCTTTTTCTTGATTGAACCGCCGTCGAGGCAAAGTGTGAAAGTAAAACAAAGTCTGTCATCATCCGCTTGAATCGCACGGCGGGGGTGCCGAATCCGAAATATTTCGTTAGAGGGTAGTTCGCTCCGTCCGGTGACTACGGACGATAGGTCGCTTGTGTGCAATCTTGTCCGTTAGGTTATTATTCATTTACTTGAATATACTCTATAAAGTTACTATATAGTCGAGGTAGTGACGTAACGTAGAAAGTATAAGAAAGCTGAATAGTAATAGAAAGAAGTATTAAAATTTTCATTCATAAACGGAATATTAATAACGAAGGTAAGGATGCCTAGAATATAGGCTGAGATTACCGCAGCACGATCATCTATTCAGATAGAAATTGTCTTAGATTAAAAACAAGGAAAAATTCTCATCCTCACATTGAGCATTTATTCAACAGAAACGAAGCTGTGGAACTCAAAGGATGGATGAAATAATGAACTTATATTATATTAAACTAAAGCATAGCAAGCAACTAAGAAAGTTATATTCGGCTGAGGACAAATTTTGTATACGTACCACCATTTATTTTATCATACTAATACCAACTTTACTCCGCCTTAGCATGATATGGTAGGACTGGAGGTTATGATAGGTTGCAAGTTATTTTGAGTACATCAGTATTAGGAGTTTTAAAAGTTTTAGGTGAATTACCAACAGGTTTTATTTAGAATAAAACGAAAAAATATGGAAATCACTTATAACTTTATTAGAGGGCGGCTAGTTTCTTTCGTTTTTAGACTGAGAAGGTATCGTCATGTGAGGAATATACAGTACAGTTTGTGTACAGAAAATGACAAAAAAGTGAAAAAAATGAAGGATTGACAACTTATAACTTTGTGTGAACGTTGTCGATTTGCTCCATTTTTTAAAATTGTAATATACATAACCTTTTCCAAAAAAAAAAAAAAATTGCGATTATTCTTAAACATACTTATCAGCGCAATTTCGCAAATTGCACTATTTAAGTCCCTATAAAAAAAGGAAAACTTTGCAATTGCAAATAAAACATTAATTTTTCCTTCTGTGTTTATTCTTTTCGATTACCTATGAACTAAAATACGGTATATTGGTGTCTTTCCAATGGCTACTTTCTAGTTTTATTATTATTTTAAGAAATATGTATATAAGCTTTACTTTAATTAGTAGAATTTACTCCTTCAATTATTAATTCAAGTATTGAATATAAGAATAATGCTTTCCATTTTTTTTGTAATTATTTAATTATTCTGCTGGGATAGTTGCGGTTCACTAGCCCTTGCCTTTGACGAGGCAGGCATTAGTAGAATTGTCAAACAAATATGTCTCAAAAATATTACATTCATTACGACATGAATAGTTTGGTCTTACAAAAGTAAATTAAGGAAATTTCATCCTTACATCCGTCCGCAAACTTTTGTTTAGCGAAATAGACGTGCGTTAAGTTGACGCTTTACTGCTTCCTCTGACCGATTTGTCAAATTTTCAACAGCAACCTGCGCACAAGAATTTCCAATGCTTCTGCCAAATGGAAAGTCCATATCTAAATTTTTGCAATGAGGGATTAATAACATACATCCACATAGACGTACAGGCGGAAACATATGGCGAGATAGTTTCAAAATTTGATCCTGAAGTTGCTCTGAACATTAAGGGAAAATAAGTTTATCTTGAAAGTTTAATCGTAGCTGTAAGTATCAAGCGTAAAAAAATGTAGAGATGTCTTCTGGAAGGAGAAGAAAAGTCCATTCATTTCTTGTAATGCAATTCTTCAGATCACTTATTAACATACCGTCGAAATTATTTATTTTATTCAAAAAAAGTTGGCAATATCAAAATCCCTTATATGTTTGCTTCTAATGTATTTTGTACAACAGAGTTCAAAAAATTGGCGAGTGCGAGAAATTGATATTTCCACAGATTGTTCAACTTTTGTAAATACTTTACTAATTCAATTATATTGGAGTTTTTGTCTTGATATTCATTTTGGTTTTTGCGATCAAGATTTGGTACTCTCGTCAATAACTCGTTTTCTTTTTTCTTTGCGTGTTTACTATTTTTCTCTTGATTTGCACTTTGTTTACTGTGTCTTTAATAGTGTGACGTTTGCATTTAATTTGAGAAATCATTTTGTGTACATGATAAACTTTTTTTTTGTTCTTTTTTCACAATCTCTATCTTGTCTGCTATTTTTTGACATGGATTATTTTTTTACATCATGTCGCACAAAAACGGGTCCTGATTCTGAACGATTCATTATTTGTTGGCTTTGCGAAAAAGTCCCATTCGTCAATTTGAAGCACGTAAGCATTTTCAAATTGGCTCCATTTCAACCTAGAACTCTCTCGTCTTTCAAAGTGTTAGTTCCGACTGAAATTTTGTTAAACAAAGCATTTTGGCCAGTTGGATCCTTAATAAGGGAACTCATTCCTCAGGATCGACCGTGTAATACTAACTCTTCTGCTCTCAAAAAAACGAAATGTTTCTTCAGGCCTAGTAACTTTCATTTACCAAAATGTTAGGAACCTAAAGTCAAAAATTCTCTCCAGTGAGCACGGAGTTTTCCTATTTGGTTTTCACTGAAACTTGGTGAAAGCCTGATTTACATTCGTCAGAACTTTTTCACAATTCTTTTTAGGTCTTCAGAAATGATCGATTGGATTGCACTGATGGTGATGTTTTAATTGGCATATGTGCTGCAGCTTCGTTCTACTCAACTAAATTTCCTACTCCTATCGACGTTGAATTTATTGAAAATTGCCAATAAACACTTATATGTAATGTGCTCATTTATTCTCCCATACGCGGATATCTCCATTTATAAGAAACATGTTGCCCTCATTTGTGACATAGCCGCAAAGTCTAAATCTACTGATATACTCATAGCGTTGGGAGACTTCAATATGCCTTGGTGTTATAGTGATAATTCTGGCTGTGTGGTTCCCAATTCAAGTTCAACATCTGATAGAGGTATTCTGTTTCTCAATAAATTATTTGATCGTACTTCAGTACAACTGTACTGCTAATTGTAATGGCAGACTGCTAGATCATTGCTTTACCAATTTCCCGGAAATAGTTTTAAATCGCTGTCAATCTTTTAGTTCACCTGAGGTTCCGTATCATCCAGCAATTTTATTTCCTTTTATTACAGACGTGATGGTCCATTGAACTACTCTAACGTGCCAAATCCAACTTCCTTCAATAAACACTATGATTTTAATAAAACCAATATTTTACTGCTTAAATATCATCTTTCGCACATTACGCTCGATTTTCCCGCTGAGAATATTGAAAACTTGCTGTTATCGTTGTATAAACCTAACTATTTATGCATTCGTTCCGATCAATTGATTGCATTCAAAATCAACTCTTGCTGTTTGCCTTTGGGAATATGGGTTGCGACCCTCTCTCTTCTTCCTTATGAAAATTTGTGGCTTCTGTTATCCTGAACGTTACGTGAGAAATGTGGATTTATTCTTGGTGTTTCCTTCTTAATTAAGTTAATTAATGGTACTCTCGATTCGCCCACATTACTTGGTGAGAAAAGCTTTAATGTTGCCTCTTCAGGCACTTTAGTTTCATTGAACTGACTCAAAGCAAATATAATTATGGGCTCTTTCACCCGTTCAGAGTTGCTTGCAGAAACCTAATTAATGTGTATCGCTTAATCTCAATATAGTATTCCTAATAATAATTAATAACTAATAATTAATTTCATATGAGAAAATTTGATATTATGGGTACAGTTGATGGACTACCAGTAATCCAACATATTGTTACGAAATTCCTTTTCTTGATACGGTTTGTATCACTAGATCGTGGTTTTATTTACAATCAATTTCTTTAACGGTAGGACTATTTACAGTTTACTTAATTTGACAACATTCTTAACTTTAACTTTCTTTTCGACTCCAATGTTCTTTTCCGACTAACTTATTCCGTTCAAATATTCTGCTTATGTAAACAAGTTATCTTTATTGATGTGTTTTCCGCTAATCTTTTTCGTCGGCCAGCAGCTGCATGGCGTACCATCAATGTGCCTGAGTTTTTCCACTTCTTTAGGAAATTCATTTTCTGGGCAAATCAATTAGATGACATATTAGATTTGGGATTTCCGTAACAATATAATAAATGGGCTAAAAAATTACAAATACCCAATGTTCGCAACTAAAACATGTAAAAAACTTCGAGAAAAATATGAAGTATACGAAAGATTGTGCCATAACATGCAATAAGAAGAACACGAACAAACCAGAATTCTGTTATCATTCTACTATCATCATCAAAACATAAAAAAGTAGGCAAACAAATGTTTTAAATGTAACAAGTATGAACATATTGCTAGAGATTGCGACAATCAAAATCAAAATAAAGAAGCGATAAACGTTATTGCGTAAGAAAATAGAACGAGAAAAGTTTTCATAAACACGGGAAAAATCTGCTATTTGATAGACACTGGTTGTGATGTTTGCAATAGAAAAGAAAGTATGTACAAAATCAACGAATTTGTAGATACGATGAATGCAAGAGAAGTATAATATAATTATGAAAAGAAAAAAAAATAAATAAAAATTTATCGGCATATATCTTCAGTGCAGATGAACGTTACGTGCCATCACGGTAAAAGATATATGTCAAAAAATTCACTTGATATTTTCACTAAGAGAAAATTGTGAACAGTGTCCAGTCAGCATGAAAATTATATCTGACGATAATTTTAAACATTTCCGTCATTCACTAGCCGATTTACCAATGAAGGAGCAAGAAGGAGCAAGAAGGAGCATTTAAGTGAAAAGCGAGCTGGATTTATTCGGCTGTCAATATCACCAGTGAAAAGTGGAGTGTCATTAACTAAAAAAAAGCCAAGTGAACATTGATTACGAAGTGACGATTAACACTTAAATGCAATGTTTTTAAAAGACAACTTCCCAATGCTGATGGTTGACGTCGTTTTTGAAAAACTACAGTCAACACAGTCAACAATATCGTTTACCTATTTGGAAAAACAGGAAAAAAAAGTTGCTAGGAAAAGGAAACAATGAAAATTAACGCAGAACGAGAATAAAATGAACATGGCACAAAGAAGTGGAAGCAGCATATAAAAGTAGAAAGAAGAAACAAAGACTCACCATTGCAGAAGTAAGTCTTAGAAGAGAAAACTGTCAAAAACGAATCTGTAATCAAGAAAGATGAAGCTAATGACAAGTTAGGCGATATGAATCACCATTAATCGAAAGAAGTCCAGATGGATTCAAAAACTTAAAAAAGAAAATTAAGGAGTTATAAATCAAAAAGAAACTGATGCAATCAACAGTCTTAAAACAGCGTTAACAAATGAACGAACTTTATGTATCTACGACAGAAATGCCATGACAGAGCTGCATACACACGTATCGAAAAATGGTTTTGGTGCAACATGATTGCAATCGTTTGAGAGGAAGCTACATCGTACATTTTTCTGAAGCAAAAAACAATAACCCAAAAAGGCAAACTTGACAGTTATATCTTGGAAGTCAAAGCGGGTTATTATGCAATAAAAAACTTTACACACTATATACTGGGAATTTACTTTAAATCAGTTACAGATTGCAATACATTCAAACACACAGCAGCGAAAAAGAACCATCCACGAAAACCTTCAAAATTTATAATGTCCATACAAGGTTTTTCAAATATTGTCGAAAATCATTCAGGCAGCAAGTTACAACCTTATTGTATTCTCTTATTCTATTAAGATATTAGCATTAACTTCAGAAATAACGCTTACAAAATCGGAAAAAGTTGATGATGTTGATGCCTGCACATCGGGCAACACAACCCGATTTTCTCAAACGAACACGTGCTTAAAAGATGACATTTCAGCTCCTCATGAATATAAAGTTAAGATCCTTGTACCTCTCCGTAACTCGGACCACTACACCGTTTCTGCATTCTTTTCGTGTGCTAATTTTAGCCACGTTTCTTCGTCTGTCCCGAAATGTGACATTTTCATATCACAAAAATACTTCGATTAAGCCCAAAACAAATGCTAATTTAATCAGATTTGCAAAGATGCAGCCAAGTTCATTTAAAATTTGGCCACTCAACTCAAACCACCAAATTAATCTGCTACGTAACCAGTCTAGAAATAAGTGCAAACAGGCACTTCGCCGCAGAAAGGCTATGTACGAGCGGTGACAAGTGGCAACAGCTTTTTGTCTTTTGCGAAAACAGTTGAAAATCAATCTACCTCATCGATTTCGATTCTTCTCAATAACTCTTCCTTCTCAATTCTTCTCAAGTAATATCTGGCCTGATTAATAAAGTTAATAAGTTGGCCGAAATGTTTGCTCGAAACTCTAACTTAACACGTAGCAACTAACCACTACTACTATCTGAAAGAGGTTCGATGCCTGCTTTATTTTTTCGAACGAAGGCATTTAAAAAGGTTTTTACTAATTTCAATACTCACAAAATTCGAGATGGCGTTCCAGCCACAGTTCTTAATAAGTAAGCTGACACGTTTGGCAGGCCATTTAGCAATTGTTTCAGCTGGACTATTACACTGGCATTTTTACAATTTGCTCGAAAATTGCCAATGTCCAAGCCAAGCAAGCGAGAGTAACCCTATCAATCCTGCAAACTATCGCAGTCTGTTCCACTTTATCCAAAACCATGGGATAACGGCGAAGTACCATCTAGAGAGATATCTGGAACCCAGCTTTCGCAAAAATCCGCTCACTGGCGACCTAGCGTCGTACCTCACCGAAAAGTGGAACCGATCGTAACATTTGTAACATTTGTTACATATACAACCTTGCATGAGTACGATTGTTAATCTTACTTGTTAAAAAAATGATTGACGTTGAGAAGTTTTGTATTATCGTTTTGAGATGAAAAAGAAGACAGTAAAAGCGTGGGAAGCGCAATAAGAAAAACGTGATCAGAAATTTTTCGAAAGGATTAAATGATCGAAAACCGGTCGTGGAACATGTACTAATTTTGCTGAATTTGAAATTGTTAATTTATATACCACATTTTTTTACCAAAATAAAAGTTTAGCAGTAAACATTGAAATGACAAGAAAAAGTTGGCAAAAATAATGTATCAAGTAACTGCAGAAGACTTACAAAAGGAAACAATCACTTTACACAAGTAGATCTACAAAGGAAAAAAATTGCGATTTGCGTGGAAGTGGATTGAACAAAATACATCAGAATTTTCAAAAAATTCCAAACCATCAATGAAATCATTTATAGTTCTTTTAAAGCGCCTTTCCATTGGAAAACGACAGCACCTTGTGACATCCGTTTTCTTTCAGCAAGAGACCATGGAGCAGCAAAGTACAAAACAAACACTGCCCACTAAATAGTGGCCTCATGAAAATATCTGAATGTGGTCAGACAAATAGGATGGGTTTTAATGCTGTATTCTAACGCACAGGGAGAGTGATGCACAACGCCCCTCTTTTAGTAAATGTAGAAGAATCGACCACACTCGATATTCTGGGCATGAAAATACGATGATGTTCGTTGGACAGAACATATATTTAAAGTGTCGAAAAATGCACTCAAGGGCCTAGGTATTTTAAAGCAATGTCAAAAATACTTCACTGTAGCCAATGTCTGTACCATTTTCATCACCTATATTCGATTAAAATTAGAGTTTAACTAAAGGCAAAAGCCTCATAACTTTGCTTGAAGGCCCTCTGTCGCACATAGCGAAAAGCTCAGACGCTGATGGATGCCGAAAGCGTGTTCAAAACTCTCCACGCTCTTGAGCATCGGCATAGTATGGTCTGTGCTCCGTTTATATATAGGTACATTCAGGGCAAATCTTCTACAAACATAAAAAAGATTTGTCCGCCAATCCAGTGTTTTAAGACTACACGGCTCTTTCATCGTTCTCACCCACTTGTCCAGAAGTTACCTGTATACAGCACTACAAACTATTGCGGCACGTTGTATTTTAACCTACTGCTCGCCTTTGAAAAAAACCTAAAGACGGTGGTCTTTCCTATCGTACCTGATATCTCCCTTTCCACACACACTATTCCATTTCCCCACCCCTCTCCTGCTACAGCCCTTTCTGATCTCCAGTGTGGCCACACGCATAGAGGATATCCCCACAGTGACCTTTCAAAATTTGCTTATATGTTAGCCTGTATTATGTTAAGAAGTATGGCAATTTTCAAAGTCCCATAAAAAAATTCGCCGAGCAAAACTTAATATAACCTGCACATCGTTAGAAAGGCTATTAATAGAGGATTCACCATGCCTTAGTTCTAGTTTTTCACAGAGCGTGGTTTGCCCACAGTAGCTAAGCAAACTTTCGCTGTATCAACCTCATTTATGACATAGTGTATAAATACTGACTTTACGTATATTAATTAATTTACATAAATGCATGTTTTGTTTATTATATTTTGTAGAAACATTTTCCAAAAGTTTTAATTTAACTGAATTTTGACTTAAATCCCTCCGACACTTCGTTTTATAGAATTCTGTTAAGGACTTAACAGAGCTCTGTAAAAAAATTTTGGTTTTAAATATAACTTCACACCCTTAGCCGAAACCGCCTTCGTTTTACGTCAGCGTGGGCCCTTGTCGTCGAATGAGTTTGCGGACTTCGATGTCGTTCTCCTCTGGCTATATTTTCGAGTACATCGTTTAAAAAACCCGTTTATTCCAACTTTCATAACTTCTCAGTACAACTGTTAGTGGATTACATAGTGTAACTTTGATCGCCAAAGATGTGCAAAACATATTTCTTAAAGACATCCATGCCAAACAGATGAAAGCGTGGCCCGCATCATCGTTATATCTTGCTTAGTCGCATGCGTTGTCTGCTCGTAGGTTGACCTGAGAAGTTTGTATGTCATTTGCATTATAATGTACCATCGTTGCCCCTATTCGGCTGCGTAACTGTTCTCCCAGTTTTCCTCCATATAACCATATGGGTGTCAAATAAAAGCGCTTGGAAGGTACAGTAGGAAAAGTTAAATGTGTTAATGCTAAATTAACTATAGTCGACTCTCGACGTGGTAGATAAATTTTTTTACAATATCTTTTAGTGAAGTAAAAGGTGAAAGATAAATTTTATCGCATTCACTTTTTATCACAATATGGGGCACCAAAGATTTCAGTGGTGGTGGGTGCGCGAGATTAGGCCCCGCCGAATTTAACTTTGTTACTTGTTTTAGATTAATTTTTGTTTTTTACTCGGGTGTTCACTAAGCTAAGTCTTGCTTTACTCTTTACACCGAATTTCAATGACTCATTTTATCACTTCTGCCCTACATAGATTTTTATTTATTTGGTTCTTCTTTTTCGCATATAATACTGTTCCCAAAATGAAAAATCAATTGAAGTTCAAATTAAACTGCGTGGGTTTTCTAAAATGGTAGTATTGCAACCGACATCCATGTCAAAGTTTACACCATAAACGCTATTAGAGTTGCAGCTGGTTTCGTACAACACAAAATTATTTTTTGTGTTTTTATAGTCTGCGACCTTGTTGACGAAAGAACTATTAATCGGTGTTGGAACGTATTGTTACGCGATGAAAGTTGGATCTACGCATTAGACCTAGAAACAACCGATTAATGGAGGGAATATCGTGCAAAAGATGCGCCCAGATCGAAAAAACGCACCAAATTTGCTCAAAAATCAAAGTGATGTCCTCAACTATCGCGGTATTGTTCACCATGAATTCCTTCTGCCGGGCCAAACTGTTAACATGGAATATTGTTTGAGTGTTATGCGTGGTTTCCGTGAAGCTATTACTCATAAACTATAGCAAATAAATGTACAAAAATTTTAACGCATATTCTATGGGCGATGCTGTAGCATTTGTGCAAAAAAATGGAAAAAATTGACCACGTCTACCCAATCTTATAGTGTAGCAAAATTTAATTGCCTTTTCAATACTTTTCTAACACGCGGAGACAAGCTTCAAGATCCCCATACAAATTCGTGGCCAGTTACAACCCTTGAATTCACTTAAACATGTCCGCCTGTTCGTCTGTCCATCTGTCTGTTTGCGTAACTTCGTAGTATTTTTGGTTGTAAACATTCTCCCGTTAGCGAGAATAACGATATCGCCCACAAATATGCAAAAGAATTCGGAATTGACCTAAACTTTTCAAAGGACACGCCTACAATGCCCACATGCCTCTACGGGAAAAACTTTCATTTTAAAAATAGAAAAAATCAGCTGCGCCCACTCCTTATTATAGAGCATAAAAATTTTGTTCTTTTACATCTTTTGTCCTTTTTAGGGTAACGGTGATGAGTATAAAAGATTCGGTCACGACCGAATTTAGATTTCTTACTTGGTAAAATTCACTTCTTTCTAGAGTCATAATCTTTGAATATACACTAATCACTGCAAAACACTGAACATTATAATATAAGTACCCCAAGTTAAGTTCGCAAATTAAACTGACTAAACAATATGTGAAGCTACATCAAAAATAACAACTTCGCGCATTCCCAACTACAGCAGCAAAAAATGCAAGATCAGCGTTTACGATGAATTATCAAGAATGATATCACGCCAGCGCAGAAATTAAAGAAACATAAAATGATTTGTATACTAGAATAAGTTTTTAGTTGATTTCTTCATTCAATAAACTACGATCACACTGATGAAGAAAATAAAAAAGTTGTTTTTATTAAATCTCCGTAAAGGAAAATTTTACGGTCGCCTGGGCATAAAACCTTAAAACTCCTGAAAAAAAATAATTAAAGATAAGGCAACAAAAAAAAAATCAGCTAAAATAAATTACAATAAAAAATAATGTGAGACATATTTTAATTTATTTTAACTACGCAATAGTAGTTGTAATCGAATATAATAATTTACTTAAATTAAATGGAACACCTTTCCTTAATAGCAAATGAATAGTGAACTCTAAAATAATTTTAAACTTAACTTAATTAAAAACACATTTAATAAACAGTCACACTTTTCTAAGTTCAATAAATAATTGAGTTTTAAATAAATACTAAAACTTCATTTAATATTAAACATAGCGTTTCTACGGTTTAGGTTAGCGTTCTCGACGTTTAGCGTGGTTTATATGTAATGAACTCCACTTAACAATTTTTAGTGAAATTGTAGGACGAAATGATGGAGTAAACATAAACGTTAATTAAAACAAAACTTCAAAAATTTGGAAGGCATAAGAAAATATAAATAATTGGAGTAATAAGGTTCACAATCGCAGGAGCTATGTGCGATATATGTTCGTCGGCACTTCCGAAATCAAAAATTCTATTAAAAAATTTTATCAGCAAAGCGAATACAACGAGTAAATATCGTTGACTTAAAAAAGATTTTGCAGTAAGCAGAATACTTCGAAAGTGAAAAACATGAAATTAACCAATAACAAAACTGGTGTTTAGTGCAAACAAATGGCCACTAATAATAAAAAAAACTCTTGATCTTAAAAAGAATTATTAACTTTGAAGAAAATTCACTTTTTTTTTAAGCAAAAAAACTACAGGAATGGTAAGAAATATTGAATTTTTTAGCCGCCTTTGGACACAATGTTTTAATTAATTTTGCATAGAAGTATTAACCTAAAATAAGTAAAGTAAAAATGCGTTAAAATAATTACAAAAGAAAAAGTTAAGTTCCTTTAATTACAATAGGAAACAACAACTCCCCCAAAAGAAAAAAAATATGTAAGAAAAAAGAAAGCAAACGATAAAAGAACAAGAAAGAAAAAATGGACGCAGAGGAACAAAAGATAAAAGGCAATAATATTAATAAAAGAAGCCCCCAAGAATGGGAGGTGCAAGAACAGAAAGCAAAAACCAATAATCATACAAAAATATAGTGCAAAGGTTTCTTAGTGGCTTAGGCAAAAAGAAAAACCAGCAAAGAACATCACTTCATCCGTGCAAGCACAACTTTAAAGTAGAAAGCCATAAAAAATGGTTTTTTAAAATAAGTTGTTTAAGTTATCAATCATACCTACATGATATTGTGGGTAAAATGAATGAAGTGGAGATTTACCCCGACTTCTATGTATAAGGGAACCAGAATTTCTGTGCACGTCACGCGTATAATAACAGAAGGCATAAATCTCCGCACTTGCCTCCAAAACAAAACTTCGGACAAGCGCAAAAACAAACGATTTTACCCCAATTGGCTCATATTCCACAGGCAAGCCAGCCAATCTGGAATCCACGGAAGCACTATTTTAACGAGCGGAAACAACATAACGCCAAAAATCCCCCAAAACCACCTAAGCCTAAGCCGCATTCAGAATCAATGGACATTGACCCAAATACACATTCACGTCGAATAAACTATATGAACAGACCCCAGCAAAGCCAATTTTGTGACAGAAGACCACAGCAACCCACCAGTCAGCAGTAATTCAGACATTAAAAGGCTTTCCACATTGACACATCGGTAATAAGGAATGATCAAGATGACAGGGGAAACATTTTAAAACTTTTACTAGAGACAGGCTCTGGCAAAGATTACGTTAAGCCTAAACTAGAAAAGAAACGTATAGCAGAGGATAATCCCTTTTACGCAAGATCACTAGCAAGCAGTATTAGAATTAGTGAACATGCTTTTGTAAAACTTTTTAACATTGAGAATAAACTAAAATTTTTTTCAATGCCGTCACTAAATAAGTTTCACGGTATACTGCGAAATGATACTCTTAGGAAACAAGGAGCAGTCATCTAATAACTCCCTAGCTGTAAACCCTACTGCTCCTAGTAGTGATGACATTTCCTTGACGGCAGTTCTTCCAAGGAAAGCTCTATTTGTGTCAAGACTGGCAGCGGAAACATCGGTGAATAACATAAAAAGCTATCTGGCGGTGAAACTCCCATCAGTCAACTTAAAGCGCGTTAGCATTTTTAAATTGACTCCTTCTCAATCTAGAGCAATATCGTCATTTAAAATGCTAGTTCCGACTGAAAACAGTGGTATTTTGTTAAATAAATCACTGTGGCCAGTAGAATCCTTAATTTAGGAATTTATTCCGCGAGATCGACCCCATAATACCAAAGCTGTAGGCCTGTCGCCTTCAAAAAACTAAATGTTTCTTCAGGTCCATTATGTCTCATTTATCAAAATGTTAGGGGCCTAAATTCAAAAATTCGTTCTACTTTTCTAAGTTCAGTAAGCACTGAGTTTTTCTGTTTGGCATTCACTGAAACTTGGTTATAACCTGATATTCATTCGTCGAAACTTTTCCATAATTCTTTCCATGTCTTCAGAAATGATCGATTAAATCGAACTGGTGGCGATGTATTAATTGACATATCTGCGTCATCGTTGAACTGCCTTAATATTCCAAATCCAACCTTTTCTAGCAAATTTTATGATTTTCATAAAATCAATATTGTGTTGCTAAAATCTCATCCTTCACACTTGCGGCTTGATTTCTCAACCGAAAGTATAGAAAGCTCATTATCATCGTTCTACAATTCATTAAATCTAGCTATTGCTGCATCAGTTCCGATCAAGCAGTCCCGTCCTCGAAGGAGGTGTCCGCCGTTGTTTAATAGGTCAATTGATATTATAAGAATAGGAAAAACAGGCTGTTCAAGAAATTTTTGAAAAGTGGCTCTTCTTTAAACTATGTCGCTTACTCAGCCGCAAGGCATAGATTTAACTCCCTTAATCATCAATATTATTTCATATACCTTCAGTTCATTAGATCCTCTCTGTTTGCTAATCCCAAATATTTCTTTAAATTTGTTAATTCAAAAAGAAAGGTTTCCGCACATCCCCCGCATTGTTTTTTTTAATGGCTCTGACTCCTCGGATGATTTTGAAATCTCAAATCTGTTTGTTAGGTACTTCCGACGAAACTATTCGACTGCTAGTTTTGATTTATCAGCTAATTACCCATACCCTATAACTAATTTGGTTTGAATTTCCAATTTGGTTATTTCTGAAAATGACGTTTTTAAAGGGTTGAGTTCCCTAAAATACAGTTGTGCGCCTGGACCTGACGGAATTCCATCATGCGTACTTAAATCTTGCGCCGCTGAGCTATGTGACGTCATCTCTCAGATTTTTAATCAGTCCTTGAATCCAGGTGTTTTCCCTTTGTCTTGGAAGAGTTGTTTTATCATTCCTACTCACAAATGTGGGAGTAGACAACTTGTTGAGAACTATAGAGGCATCGCTAAGTCGAGTGTTTTGCCTAAACTATTCGAGAGTATTGTGACTCAGCATCTAGCTTTCGCCAACAAATCTTATATCTCTCCACTCCAACATGGCTTTCGAAAAGGTAGATCTACGGTCACCAATCTGTTAGAGTTTGCTTGTCATGTCTTCAAGTCTTTTTCTAGTGGCTCTCGCACTGATGTCATATACACTGATTTTAGCAAAGCGTTCGATTCAATTAATCATAAATTACTTATCTTTAAACTTCAAGCCTCTGGCTTCCCTTCCCACTTAATTAAATGGATAAGCTCTTATCTGCATGAAAGATCATTCAGGGTTTTGTTTAACTTCACCACCTCAAACGATGTTTGTTTCTCTGATGCCTGTTATGTCTGGTGTACCTCAAGGTAGCCATTTAGGACCCATTTTATTTAATCTATACATTAATCACCTGCCTTCGGTGGTTATATCCAGCCAGATCTTAATGTATGCTGATGATGTGAAACTGTTTTCTTCCTTTTCCTCAGAATCGCAGTCACTTCAGCTTCAAACTGACCTGAATAATTTGGTGGCATGGTGCTCGTCGAATCACATGACGCTAAACCTAAATAAATGTAAGAAGCTTTCTTTCTCAAGAAGGAAGTCATTCATTACCCGCTACTTCATAGATTCACACAAGTTGGAGGATGTCGAGTCTGACTTAGGTGTCCTCTTTGACCATAGGTTACGCTTTAATTTGCATGTCGAGTTCTCGTTACGCAAAGCTAGCTCCGTGCTTGGTTTCATAAAGAGGTGGTCCAAAGAGCTTGATGATCCATATATTACTAAAAGGCTGTACACGTGCTTGGTTAGACCAATACTGGAGTATGCTTCTGTTGTGTGGTCTCCTTCATATAGGTTCTATGTAGATTCAATTGAATCTATACAAAAGCAATTCTTGCTGTTTGCCCTGAGGAATTTGGGTTGGGATCCCATTGTCTCTCTTCCCCCCTATGAAAATAGGTTGCTTCTGTTGTCCTTACCGTCTCTTGAGAAACGTAGATTTGTTCTTGGAATCTCCTTCTTCATCAATAATAAACGGTGCTACTGCGAAATAAGTTTCAATGCTCCTAACCGCTTCTCTAGGCACTTTACCTTGGTTCGGCTTAGCCAATGTAAATACAATTATGAGCTGTTTAACCCGCTCAGAACTGTTTGCAAGAACCTAAATGAAATTTATTCTCATTAGCGGACTCTCCAAAGTCCATTACAGCCACATTGCTTAACACACGTGAACTGCCTATGTCGTATTTAACCCAGCTTTATCGCTAAAAAGTCTTTTTGATTCGAAAATGAATTGTTGTTATCTATTCTGGTTGCCAAGCTTATGCATGTTTATGAGTGCTTAGGGATTCATTTGCAATTTGGTACCGGTTGTGGGTGTGGCCCTGTGCTAATTATGTACTTCCCTTTTCTTCTTTTCCTTCTGATTTGTCTTATTATACTTATATTAGTCTTTAATTAATAATTAATTTAAGATTTACTTTAAGAGTTATTTGAACTCGACTGTCATTTGTTATTAGTCGAGTTCCTGCATGTGAAGAATGAAATAAAATGAAAAATTAAAATGCGCACTGGTAAAAAGGTGACGACATTGAAAAATGGCTTGAAGGTAAGCCACAAACAACTTCACACACAATGCGTAAATGCTATAAATATTAGATTAGAGAATTAAGCGACAAAGTAAAAAGAAACTATGGACAAATCATAAGTATGTATCACCAATCCTTTTCTGAATCTAATGAAGATCTTACATATACAACTAAAGATGTAAATGAAATTAGAATCACAACTGACGCTCTCGTTTGCTCAAAATTTTACTCTTATTCTGCAACCCTAATATTTGAATTTGAAAATCGGATAAACAAACTTTTGAATGACAGTATTATAAAATCATCCCGATCACCATTTAACTGCCGAGTATGGATCATCCAAAAAAATCAGAAATCGACGATAAAAAGAAATATCCTTTGGTAATTGACTATAGGAAATTAAACTAGATTATCATTATAGATGGATAGGCTATCCCCAAGATATCAGAGGTAATCTCATAATTCGGGACTAGTATTTTCTTTTCAGTACTTGGTCTTAAAGATGGTTTTCACTAGATTCCGCTTATCGCTTATCCAGATTGTAGTAAAGAATCGAATTGGTCGGCGACACCAATTTGGGATCGGAGTAGTATAATCGGCAAGGCGGCAAACCAATATCTTTTATTTCTAGAACACTAAATAAGACGGACGATTCCTACGCCGCCCATGAAAGCAAAAATTCTTGCGTTTACATGGACACAGGACAGTGTTTACGGGCCTCAGCCCTTAACTTATGCGCTTAGCAATAAAAATAACAACAGTAAAATACAAAGATAGAAATCAATTTTAGAGGAATATAACTATCAATTATCAATAGCGTCTGTATAGATTGTAGATATAGGGATTAACTTAGGTTTATTGCTCATTCTCTAGTCAAAAGCTTGGCTTAGAAACTGTAAAGTTAAATGCAAGTATCCTAGCAATAATAAATATAATTAAGCAAATACAAAGAATAGGGTACTAATATTTTGTTTAGTGCTAAACGCTTGCTATCTTTATGTGTAAAGACAACAAATATGATCGTCACCCCGCAAAGCCCCAAATTCAAGCCACCACTATGCCGCTATGTCCACGTCAATTAGCCCACCTAAATATACTTTTAATGGCAAAAAAACTTAGTTCTGACGGCTATAAAAAAAAAATGCCATAGCAAAACCAATCCGGAGCATCGCAACATAAAAAGCAACAGTTAAAGCATATCCTTGATTCTCTCGTACCCGAAACCATAGTGATGGGCAATGAGAAATCCTTTACTTCAAACTCTATAAACTTTATGATCAAAAATGAATTTGGAATTCCAATTTTCAGAATGTTTGAAAATTGTAAAATCAATGTACCTTACAAAACTTATACTAATGTTAATAACAAATTTTATGAAACGCCAGCTTTACCTAATTTGATTAGGAAAATTAAAGAAAAAGTTAACGCAACATGAATAATTTTGAAGCTAGAAAAGTTATATATAAAAAAATTGCAGCGTGAGAATAACATTGAATTATTAGTAGGTGAAAATAGAAATGTGCATGTAATAAGTCTAAATACAGATATAATATTTATAATTCTTGTCATCCTTGTTGCATGCATTCTTGTGTATATAAGTATGCAAAGGGAAAAGTTTAGCACCAATATTTAGAGAACATATCGCTAATCCAAAAAACGGGCCATTGTTTCAAATTTTAACATCATCGACTACCTAAGAAATCTATTTAGTTAACGCAAGTAAGGGTAAAAGACCAAGCTGAGCAACCAAAAAGCTATATGGAAAACACCAAGTGCGGTTATACTGATCGAAAAAAAATTAAAAAAGATTTTTTTAATAAATCTCGGTAAAGCAACATTTAACATACATTATATTGAGTATATGTGTTTTGCTTCTTTTACTTTCTTTATATTTTACTGCTTGCAATCATATTATATTTACTGAATCATACATATACACTTCTTCGTACCGAACAACGTTTAACGGGATACACATCGAATAAACTGGAGGATTGTATTACCAAACATTAAAAGGCACATATATATATGTCACATACATAATTATAAAGATACACTCAACTGTGACATTGGATTCGCAGAGAGAAGACGTATTTTACAAACGCTTCGCGAGTTCGTATTGAATTTGTAAAGAAAAAATTTGTTAAATTACTATTATTACAATTAAAATAATGCTAAAAAGTGCGCGGAATCTGTTCACCGTGTTAGGTTTTTATTCTTTCTTTTGTGTTGTTGTGTATGCACAGCGCAGCGTGCACGACGGCGTCTCCCTGTCTTCTAACAGATAATGCTCCGAAAATGAAAATATCAAATTTTATTGACCGTATACAAAACAACGTCTTTTCCCTTAATTATTGCATGCATAATTAAGGCCGAACCTAACAGATTTCCTAAAATATCACGACATGCTGCCGGTATGGCGGCATTCGTTTTTAGAATGTCTCGAGTATTCCGGCATTCGTCCGTGAAGGGTTAAGACAAGAGATTTAATCCTAGTGGAAACCAATAATTGAATTAAATTAGATAGACCGTACACAGGTCCCTATGAAGTAATCAATGTAACAGAATCCAACATAACCATTAGAAATTAAGGACAAAATTAAGACTGTCCATAAGAAGAAAATAAGTAACCTCTCAATATAATTAAAAATTGTTTATGCTTAAAAACACATAAACAACTTTTTCCTCTAAAAGGTAAGGGTGTAGTGCAGCGGGTATACACGCAAAGTAAAAAGAAAAATAAACAAAACAAACAGCACGCTCGCGAGAACGCTGAATTACATTTTCGCTGAAAGCATAATACTACATCGGCCGCCTCATATAGAGTAAATGCTACCATCAGCATTTCGTATTTCAAATAAACGAAAATTGGAAATAAAATTGGGCAAAATATCTAATATAGTATCAATTAAGAAATCGATTCGATTTCAATGTTTCCAAGCCGAGCTTGCCCTGGCACATTGGTGGGCTGAAGGAACCAGCGATCGTCAAAGCAAACGAAAATCTAGTCCAAAATGGATAACAGGTAGAAGTTAAGCGCAAGCAAAGGCCCGAGAACAGATGGTAATAAGAATATGGAGAAGTCGCTTAGTATAATGGTGGCGAAATGCGAAGAAATTCTCTTTCAGCATAAAAACATCAGAGGGAAATTCGTAAGAGTGTAAAACACGGATAGAGATAGGTGCTTGGCAAGCAAGCTAAGATTATGTTGCTTGGTCAAAAAATGATACTGTAAAGGCCGGCAATGAGCAAATAATCGATGCCAATATAAATGAAGAAATAGTCACAGCTTTAAGAAACTCATACGCAGTTACTCAGGTGGTTATATTATATGACGCCTCTAATATAGCCAAGGCGCTTCTGCAAAACGGAAGGATTAAGATATGATGGGTGATATGCAAAGTACACCTTACCAGGTTCTTCAAAAGCCTAGAGTTTGGCCATATCGTCAAATCTTGGAAAAGTAACATATGTAAAAGCAAATGCTGTGGTCAAGAAGGAAACAAGTTGCATTTCTTGCAAAGCCAAGGGACCAAATGGGAGTCATGTAATGACTAGTAATTTATGTACAGCATGTAAGATATTAGCAAAAAAAAATGAAGGCCATGCATCACGGGCCGAGCTAACATGGCAGCAATTTGGGTTTGTGATGCATTAAACATACGAGAAACCCCTGCGAGAAATAGCAATGTAGTGGCTAAAACAAATGAAGGGTGTGAAGATAAATTCGAATTTAACTAGCAAAGACACCTACCAATATTACATAATTCCAATTAAAATTCAATTGGATTTTGAAATTTGTATGTAGCGTAAAATGCATATGGGAGAACACCCAAATTTGAGACCCTAGTGCGGCCAAACTAGAAAATGTCACCTATATTTACCTATATCACGCGAATCTATATAAAAGCACCTATCGAATCAGCAAAAAAAAATAGGCTTTTCTACACGGAACTATTTTTAACGATTTTTTAAAATTTGGTATGTTAGCGTAAAAGGCATATGGGAGAACACCCAAATTCATATCAAATACGCCAACCGCAGAGGCGAAACCCCGCTTAAAGCCATGTCATATCTGGACGGAGTCGTATTAAATAATAACAATAACACTGGATAAAACTTCTTACGAAGAAAATGGAGGTGGGTCGAGTTTTGCGTGCAGTTCCTTGGTACGTTACTGTGAACGGAAAGTTACCAATACGTACACTCAAAGTCACAGATATGCGACTTCAGTCCCGACAACGAAACATGGGGGAAAAAGACATTTCACAGGATGGAGAGAGAAAAGACTAGATATTGACATATTCAGGACCATGATATCGGAAGACATAAAGTGGCCGGAGAATACTGAGGAACAAACGAGAAAACTAGCCTCACATATAATTGAAGCATCTGACGCTGCCATGATTAGAAGACTAAATTGCCCTAAATGTAAACCAATTTATTGGTGGAGTATGGAAATCGCAGAATTGAAGAAAAAATGCGTACAAGCAAGAAGTAAGCCGCAAAGGCAAGACCACACTGCACAATGGGAAGTATATAGAACTATTCACAAGCAGGGGCGAAGAGCACTAAACGTAGCCATCAAAAGAAATAAAACCGCAGGTTTCAAGCAAGTGTGTGACGATGCGAACTCAAATCTATGGGAAGAAGCACATCGTTTGATCATGGCAAGGCTAAAGGGCGGGAGGAGGTAGGCGGTAGGTAGATTCCAAATGACCATTTTTAATAAAGGAAGTAGTCGTAATCCTGTTTTCAAAACATGAACCAGCAGATTGGCAACCAAGAAATTACAATGTGGAAATGTCGCCATATGATATTAATCCTGATGAAATTAAGCTGAGAGCAAAGGGGCTGAAGAACAACAAGACATTCGGGCCAGACCGCACTCCAATTGAAGTGATAAAGATGGCTTCTCTAAAGTCTATGGAAGCTGCTTGGGTAGAAGTAGATTCCCCAGGATAGGAAGAACAATAAGCCAAATAAGCTTGAAGATAAGCCCGGCTCTTACTATTTCGATGGGCACAACTGGGAAGATATTAGAAATCCTGATTATGACCCGCCTAGAAGAGCGGTTCATTAAGGGAGAAGGTATATCAAAAAGTCAATACGGCCTTCGGTGATATTGCTCCACCGTAGATGCGATAAAAGAGATAACTAGTGTAGCGCATAAGGGTATTGAAAGTAAAAGATGGCGATTTCGTAGTAACAAACGCTGTGCAGTGATTACGCTGGATGTAAAAAATACCTTTAATACCCCCCGCTGGGAGCATATATTAGCTACACTAAGCAGACTGCGAACTCCTTCACACTACATGGGAATGAATAGCAGTTGTGTATTCGAGAGGACTCTATTATATCATACTTAAGAGGGTATCAAAAGTTACATAATACACATGGGTGTTCCTCAACGATCTGCGCTCGGGCCCTTATTATGGATTATTCTGTATGACGCATGCTTGGTTTGCTTGTTCCCAGAGGTGCGTAACTAAGAAGTGAAGCCAACTTCACTAAGTCGGAAAATAAGCGGTTACGCTGGCAAAAGGTTAGCTCCGGAAAAATAAACCACAACTGTCAGAAGACAGAGATAGTAGTGATTAAAAGCAGGAAAAAGGGTGCGCAGATCACTATGCAAGTGGATGGTCACGTCGTAATATCTTCAGTAATTAAATATCTGGGCGTAATGTTCGATGGTCCCATGACGTTTGCTACGCAGATCGACATAGATTGCAACAAAGCAAGTCATATATACGTTGCTTTAAGTGGGATAATGGCAAATATTGGTGGCTACTACGAAAACAAAAGTCAACTCCATACTCCAATTATGTGGCACTGACTTAAAGCAAGGCCATGGAGCACGTAATCGTTACCACAGCAAATACACATCTACAGCTTAAAAGGTCTATGACCACCGGCATTGTCCGCTAACAACAGCTTCTTTCTTTTCCCGTAAGCATCTACAATTTTTCGTAAAAATTATAGGCCTGGAATCATGTAAGTCTTTTGCGGGTGTTTGGCATTTAAGCACTATTAGTTTTCGTATATTCCTGAAAACTGCAGCCGAACTATAAAAATTACATATTGTAATCCATATACAAAGTTTCTTTTAACCTTTTTCTTTTAATTTGGAAAGAAAAGCCCTGAACATTGCCCCACATTACATGGTCAATTTCTTTCCTATTTGTGAAAGTATGCCGGAGAATCAATTATAGAAAATGCGTTAAAATTTTTATTGTTGTATATACGATATGTTTTTGAAGCACTAGGTCTTACTTTATGGCGTATTGACCAATTGAGCTTATTTTCAATATCAACTTGCAAGGGCTTCAAGGGTTTCTACTAATTTTGAAGCCAATGCCTGAATTTTTGAGGAAAGCAGAATGTTCACAACAGACAATACACAAACGGAGGGGACCTGCTTAATCAACTCGACTCAGAATTTGACTCTGATCAAATATATATATACTTTATGGAGTTTCTGAAGTTCCCTTCTGGGTGTTGCAAACGTTTTGACAAAATTAATTTATCTATTTTCGGTGTTGGTTATAAAAATTTTCTCTGATGATATGAATACTGTAACTGAATTCAGAATGGGCAGACTTTGTCATATTTTAAAAGCCACGACATCACGCATTTTTTAGCAAACTTCAAAAATCTTTATTGTGTATATACTTCAGTGATATAACTTTTACTGTCAGGTAAATTTCAACGATAATATTTCCGTATGAGGAGGAAGTTTAAAAAATCTTCAAATATAAAAAAGGAAAATGTAGATGATACATATGGACGGAGGAAAATTCGGTACTATTATACATTTTTTTTTTTTATAAAAAAATTGACAAAACGAAATGATTTACACATGCAATTTCCAGTACAGTTAGTCGTATATTGGCTCGAAATGGTCAAAACAAACTCTCATTTACTCTCATTAAGTAACAAGGTAACTAGTTTTCAGGACGGAACTAAAATTATCAAATATTTGGGATACATACCCGTATATGGAGTACTGGAGTACATCGCTTATCATTCAATTTAACGTTATTTAAATTAAACTAGAGTCATAAAATATACTTTTGTGCACTTATATAGCGTAACGTCGTACAGCAAAAAATTTGAAACCTTGTTTCTTCTTGTTGCATTACAATTCATAAACAGCGTTGGGTTCTCTGTTTATGGTACTCGGCAACTGAACTTTTCTTAAATGTTTCTGCGCTTGCATATTTAGCTTCAATACATATGAATGATTGCAAGCTACATTTAATACATATTCCTCTATTACTTTTTCTCATTCGTTTATTTTAATTTAATAGCAATAATTTAAGCAAAAGAAAGACCTTAAAATATGTTCAGGCATCTTTAAAATGCAGAATAGACTATGTTAAGTTCGACATCAGGAAATGCAAAGATTGAGCATTACTCATCGCGAGCTTTTATGAAAATTTAGTGCCTCTATATGCACCCAAAGTCAAAAGTCAGGCTTAAAAACTGGTTTTATAAAAATGCCTCTAGAGCTATTGACACACCCACAATTAACGAAGGCTCAAGGATTTTTTTGGCCCTCAATATATTTACTTTGCTTTATTTACGAATCGCAATCAGCCTTGTTTGGTTTCAAAAAAATGAACAAAAATCGTGCAGAATCGTTACACACTTAATAGAGGTTCACTACGTGTAAAAATTCATGCAGAGACAATGCATGCGTTGTGCCCAACTTTGCACAAATCCTAAAATCCAAGTACATATAAATAAATGAAAACACTTACAAAATTCACTACAATATCTCATTCTAATTCGGTGACAGTGAAAAGTACTAAAACTACAGTACAGAAAATATCTGCAGCACCGTACGACAGGAAATATGTATTATTTTGCGTTTCTGCACTCACACTAATCCGAACATTTACTTAGCAATAGTGTTATGCACATACACATTGAACACACAATAATAATGCCTCTTATTTCTGGAGAAAACAGTCACTGCCTTTTTGAAGATAAACACTTTTTTATGATTAATTGATTGAATTTTTACAATACATTGCGGATATTGATGGTATATAGTTTAGTTTCAACAGATTTCCTTCTAGAAGTAGATTTAATATAATGGTACTCACAAAGAAGGCGATTATTCGTTTTAATGAAGTACCCGTTTGCGCCAGCAATCACTGACAAGGCTGCCAAGTCTTGGTATTGATTATATATGTTTCAGTTAACTAATTCCCAATCCGGCGACGTAAGCGGAAAGCGACTAAAAAATTGCAATTTTCACAGTTTCTCGACAAAAGTATCTGAGTAATGGTATTTTGACATTTTAAGTTGGTATGAAAAATTCTTTTCAGCGCGGGAAATTTCTTGAATCGCCTTTCATATAGCCGCTCCTACAAATACCGAGTCTTTATATGGTAAAAACGGCTAATTTTCAATATATCATAGTCAAAATTGACACAGAAATCCACCCTACCGAATTTGGACCACACAGGTCTATTTTTTGGGTACCACCGCACGTAAACACAAGCTCTTATATGCCAAAAAGTCAATTTGTTAATATTTTATAATGAAGATTGTTAGCCGCTTGGCAAAAAATTTTGATGGATGAAATTTAAATCACATGGATCTATTTCTAATGGCGCCACTCCACACAGGATTTCTGATAAATAGTAAGTTCTTCAGGAAAAGGATTAATTTTTAATATTTTATGATGAAAATTGGTTCATTATAGAAATTTAGGACAATTTGGAATGAAAGTATAATTTCTAATTTTTTATGACGCAAACTGAAAATTATAATATATTTAGGAAGTAAATTTAGTTTGCTAAATTTGGATTACGTCATATGACGTTTTGGGCTCTCCAATAATGCGTAATTTTTGATGTATTACTATCATAACGAGGGAATAACTGGGTTTAGGTGAAGTGGTTAAGTCTATTTAATGATCGCCCTTCCCCGACTATAATGTACTTACTTGTTTCAAAATAAATATTAGAAAACGATACTAATACATAATGTAAACAAAAGACATTATTTGCCCTTCGCCGTTGAAGCGCACATTATATGTGCGTAAAGGGTGCCCAGGTGAAAAATGAAAGCTTAACTTAACATTCAGATACGAACTAGCTTCCTGGTTTTTGATCAACGTATATGTGTGTGAATATGCAATAGGAGCGTACAATAGAAGAATATATTGTATAGATCTATAATAAGTATGTGTTTATGCGTGAGTTACATCTACTACCAACGGCCATTAGCTCAACCAAATGTATTATACTTTCAAAGACCTTCTTAACATCTTCAGTGTTACACTTTTTATAAGCTATTTAAATTAAATGAAAAAAAGAAAATAAATAGTAATTACCCACAAAATAAAGCTTAATAAATAAATATATAAATATTATTTTGACATAATTGACTAATTTGAGATAAATTGGTTAAATTAATATATAAATTTTACTATCCAAAAAATTCAAATCAATCTAAATCAAAATATTTTAAAAAACTTCCACCTAATATATTAAACAATAGCTTCATAAGTAGACCTAGATGGTAAAATTCATATAGGATCGAAGGTCACGGATATAACACGGTACAGTAATATAAGTTAATTTAAACAAATATTGAAGGTACATTAGAAGTCAAATAACTTATTAAATCTTCAATAATACAAACACAATCTTAACATTTGGTTTTAGAACCAAAAGTAAAAAAATCAACGACCACAAATTTATAAAAAATAACAATGTTATTAATCTTCACAATCTGTTTAAATTTTATAGCACCATCGAGAAACTTCTTGTGTATTAATTGATCCATAATTTGGATATTACCAATTATGACTCTCTACTATAACAATTTCAACTTTAAACTAAATTGCCGTTATTGCTTATTTTTCATTTCTTACAAAATAATGCATGGTATAAATTAAAATTGAAAATCGCATAATATAAAAAAAATGTAGATTAGTGTAAGATAAACATAAATTAGGTAAATAGTTTTAAGATTTAAAAGAAACGATTATCATTCCTTCTTTTGCCTTTTTATACGATTTGTTTTATTTTTATGTATAAATGTAAAACCACATGATTTGTCAATTCCCATAAAGTTTAGGAGAAAGTTTGTAAGAAAATACGTTTCTAAGTTTATTTTTTTCGTTATATTTGATGATGAGAGCAATGTCACTAAAAATTGACCGTTTTCCCTGGCAAATTCTAGTCTTAGCTTCCTATTACGTTCTTGTAGCAATTGTTTACGGCGAATGGTCATGTTCTAGTTTGGGTATGAATTGGAGCCAATAGAGTCGGAAAATTGGCATTTATAGATAGCATTCTAAACAAAGAGGACTATTCAAGGATATTGTAGGAAAATTTGATAGAAAGTGCGGACAATGTGGGTATTTTGGAAACTTTCGAATTCTACCAAGATAACGACCTCAAGCATAAGTCCAGCTTAATTCAATAATGGCTCTTATATAACTGCCACAATGTGCTTCATCCTCTTCCCCTATCACCAGCCATGCACTCCATCAGAAATATGTGGGATGAATTGGGTCGCCGTGTGAGGAAACGCTCAATTTCTTTCGTCCAAAATCTGAAAAATAGACTACAAGAAGAATAGAGTAAGATCCTTGTTTCCTACACAAGAAAAAGTATAAAAAATAAGTCAAAACGTTTACATGACGTTATTAAGCAGAAAAGATACCCCACCAATATTAATTTTCAACAGTATGCCGTTTATTTCTTCGTGTCTTTCCTTGTATGAAAAGAAAACTCAATATTAATGAGGCTATGTTTTTTGAGTTCTTGAAGTTATTTAATTTTCTGTTTTTTATATTTTAATATGTATTCCCTAGTAGTACACAATTCTAAAACAAATCTGTTTGGGTAATCGACTAGGTTTAACAAGCGCTTATTTTTTGTCGAACAAAAAAACCCAATGTTAATGATACCCACTGTATATACCAAAACTAAAAAATTGTATTCACAATAATCAGTTTTATAGAAACCAATCAAAATAGTCAATATCTAGTATAACCATTATCGTTTTTAACGACAATTTCGATTTTTGTGGGCGTGGATGAAGTTAATTACCGCAGGTCTCTGCTGCGATATTATATCACACATTTTGGATATTTTTCGACAGTTCCCTTTTATGGCTACAGAAAACATGACGTTTTAGTCCTCCTCAAACATTCTCAACCGAATTGAGGCCGGGAAAGTGACCTGT
The DNA here is from genome assembly GCA_001077435.1 of Glossina morsitans morsitans. Taxonomy (NCBI): domain Eukaryota; kingdom Metazoa; phylum Arthropoda; class Insecta; order Diptera; family Glossinidae; genus Glossina; species Glossina morsitans. The sequence goes on from CCAG010012307.1 coordinate 78,566, forward strand.
CCATTCAATGATAACCAATCCAGGAGCCCCGCTTTCACCAAATTGAATAAATCTTTCCGAACATTACCTTCGGCTTGTTTTCTTTGCTATGTGGCAATATTACAGTTTCCAGCAAGTTTTTGGGTACAAATCTATCTATAATGTTTTTTGATATGTGTCATACCGATATCTTCTCAAGGAAAGCAACCCCATAACATAACACTTCTTCCGTCATACTTCACGGTTATTTTAATAAATTTAATGTATCTTTTTTTCTCTTTGACCGGAGTACACTTCTTCCCGCAACATTTTTAAACAAATTTTATTTTGTTTAGTCATTTCGTAGTATATTTTTCTACTTTCCTTCGTCTTCTGGTTTGCCCTGATTGTTGGCTAAAGGAAGCCTTTTCCTCTTCGCCAAGTAAACTTTCTTGAGCTATTCTTCCTAGTAGATTGGCTTCTAATGAACGTACACGAACAGTTCGTATGACACAGCATTCTCAATTTCGTTGGAAATGACGCTAGGCGACTTAAAGGTATCTCAATTTGCTACAATTATCAACCGATTATTAGAAGCAGAAGTTTTTGTAGTTGCGTCGCGCCTTTCAATACTATTTTTGAGGGTTTAAAGCACTCGTAATAAAGTTATGTGACCGACCTAGTGATACGGCCATTAATTTTTATGTTTTTTCCTGATTTCGAAGCCGATGACCTAGCCATTTTCCTTCTTGGCTACAATGATATGCTCGACCTACCTAATATCATTATAAAAATTAATTTATGTTACATTGCCTTCTCAATCCACTTTTATATTAAAATTTTGCATAACACTTTTAAAAGAATTACTCTGAAGAGGACGCATCCACTTCACTGTCCAGCTGCAAAATCTACTAAAGCAACAAAAAAGCCCTCGACTTTTTAGTGCAAGAATTAGTATATTTTTCTGTCCACAAGTCTGTATTATACATTTCATACCAAAATAAAATGTCAAAATGAAAGATATTTATATTAACATTCAGTAATATTTATACGAGTTATGGTTAGTAAGAATAATGTGCATATGGTAGAAGAAAAATAAAAAAAATAATTACACTTAATTAATAATTAAAGTTAATAATAATCCATGTATATATATAATCGAATGAATTAAGACTACTACAAAGTGGTAAAAATAGATAGATAGATAGGTAGTAGTTTTACTTTCGTGGTAATCAAACGTCATTTTTATCTGCTTATATTTAAAACATGTATCTGCTTATATTTAAAACATGTAGCCGTGAGCTTATATTACAAACAAGTAGCCGTGAGCTCCAAACAACTGAGATCGTTTGAAAAATGTATTTTGCATTTTAGTTGTTGTGCACAAATTACGGTACTTACGTATTAATGCCACCGCAGTAAAAATTTCATTAAAAAGTCAATAAAAAGCAACCTTGTTATTTGTATGTTTGCTTACGTATTAATACCACCGCGGCAAAAATTTAATGGTTTAAAATCAAAACACTTTAGAAGCCAAAAGTCAATTCCTCGCACCAGCAGTATATGAATCTCAAACCTGAACAAAATGTAATTCTGCTTAACTCAAACCAGTTGTCTTTTCTAAGTCCCACTTGCTGATCACACTGTCTTAGATTACATTTCCAAAACCTACGTTTAGCAAAATAAAGCATGAAGATTGGACATTTTCGTTCTTCATGTAAAATATTTCGGTCCCGGAAAAATAAATTTGCGTCTCGTTGATGTTAATTAAGTTGTGTTGCATGATTACACTTTTTATAAATTATTATCAGCTGAGTAATTTGTGCTGGAGCATATCGAGACGTAAAAAGGGCCCCATAGAATTGAAATTTAACAATTGTCAAAAACAACACCAAGAAACAGTGCGATTATGAAATGAATTTCGGTTCTACACACTCTGGGTTTGCTGAATTATCTCTGATTTGACGGGAACTTATTTTATATAAACCGGCGCTGTAGAAAATGCTGTAGAATTTTACAAGTGAAAAAGTAATAAAGTTTATTGTTATATTTTTTATTGCAGAAAGAGTTAATCATAATATATTATTTTTTGAAGATGAAAAATGAATGTTAACAATTCTGTTATAATATATTGTAAGTGATTAAATTCATATAAATGATGTTTTCTTCATCATTATATTAAATTTTCTCTTCCATTCCTATATGTCAAATCTTCTTTCCTTTATGCTGATATATGAACAAATAAGAAGAAGATCCAGTATATAAACAGTTTTACGTTCAATATTCATTTAATATTTATGTAAATTTTTGTGTGAGTTTCAATTTTAAAAGTCATTTATATTTTTAAGATTATGTTTATAAATATCGTGCCAGCAATCCCCTAATCGTAGTGCCTCCGCACAAACATCAACACCGTCACCTTCATAAGTTGCCTGGAATACTCGGGAATTCAAATAATCTCCTCCCGGTTTGTAGTGGGCGCAAAAATTGTGCTGCGCCGCATACACGGTTACGATGCTTCCCAGCTTCTTTGGGCTGTAGCAGCTCTTCCGTTCTTGCTGTAGAATACACTAGCGATCTAGAGAAATGTTCAACAACTTTAGTTAGATTTTCGAATTATTAAATAATGTAATATCGTTTGTAAATATTACAAACCATTTATTTACTCGTTTAGAGGAAGCGTTGGAGAGCCAGAATCACCCACAAAACCTCCCTCGCTCGCCTCATGGTGATCCTTTCTTCTGCGTCGCGGATGCCATTGTTTTCCTCTTCAATGAACGAGCATAAAAGGAAGTTACGATACAGTGGGCTGGAAATGTACACATTGATCAGCAATGCTTAAATCAGCTCGATATTTAAAAAAAAGAATATTCTACTTTTACCTTTTTTTTTTTTCTTTAAAATTCTCAAATGTAGTTTCGAACACACCTTACCTTCTTTTAATTTTTTAAAATTTTTGAATTAATAATTCATTTTCTAACAGCTGTTTATATTTTTCTTTTACAGTTGTTTTTCTGCAAACGCAATTCTAGAAGAGAGATTTGTGGTAACTTTACTTGGTTTATACTTAATACTAATGCAAATTTCTTCTCAGCGAGAGCAATTTTATTGTGGCCAGAATTGACATAACTGAGAGAGCGCATTTGGCGATAATTGCCAGCAAATTTGCTAACATGATTCGAGCCCCTTAGCGATTATCACTTACTTCATTGTCGCCTGCTCCCATGATTACCGCCCTTAAAGTTTCATTCTCGTTTAGGGATGTGCAATTAAGAGTGTTTAGATAGTCAAATTATTGTCGATGACGGTTCCATTGCCTTCGATAATACTTTCTGAACATATTTATATTCTGTATGTGTGTAGGAAATGAAAGAAAATTACTCTTGGGAAACTTTCTGGACATTAATATAGGTATGTACATCCTCTTTTGTGCAAACGTGGCTTCGTTGGTCGTCAAAGGAATCATTAAGGAAACATAATAAGTTTCTAATTGGATTTCTAGCAATCCATTCCAAGATTTTGTTGTATAAATGCTTGTGGTTTGCGGAAAACACAACCGGTAAATGATCGGAATGAAACTGATTCAAAGTTTGTAAATCGAATATGGGCATTGGTATATTTGAAAAAAAGGCATCGATCTGTCACCAGATGTGTAAGAGAGCTACCGGAAAAAAAGTTGATTTGATTCAAAATATTATACCAAGTATTGGCCCTGTGCACCATCAATTTTGATGTTTGACATATAGGTCGTCTCATTAAACAAAACCGCCACTTTGATCCATAATTTTACGAAAGTTCCTTCTACATTTTTTCTTGGGCTCATCTGAACAAGACGCACTACAAAAATAGACACTAATGAACCGCGTGAAATTTTCATTGGCATTGGACATATCAAGACCGTTTTTTGCCCTTACAGCTTTTTTAATTGATGAAATTTTATAGAAATAGTGGAGTCGCATTGCAACTACTCCGCGTAACTGACTTGTTTTGTCCTGCCTCATACAAGTGTAATTTGGATGACGCAGTCCGTCTGAGTATATTACCCAGTTTTCAAAATCGTCGACATTATTATTGATTAAACAATCAAAAAGCTCAATATATTTATTGTGGGCAGTGTGAGCAAAAAATTATTTTAAACATTGCTATACCCATTATTTACCGTCGTGTTATATCAATACGCCGAGCATATTAATCTCCCTATTAAGAATCTATGTATGATACAATAACTATGTGGTATATTTTGATTTCAAAAATTGGTAAAATGTTGGTGTCAGGAGTCTAAAAGGATTGTAACAAAATTATTTAAAAAATAATAAAACGACCTCCAATTAAGCATTAATGTTGTCTACAAATAACTCTTCATAGCTGTATATAATTTTTTAAGTAAATCTCTGAATGAAGTTCCAAAATTAATGTGTGTGTCTATAAAACAAACTAGGCGTCGCTTAATTTAAACTAGAACAATTTAGCATGAGGATGGAAATCGTGGAACGTATAGTTCCTAATTTTTATACGAGCAACACATTCGGAAGAATAAAATGAACAAAGAAATGTTATTACTTTACCCTATGGGTCTTTTGTATATTTTCAGTGCCTTTAATAAAGACATTGACTCAATAAAATATGAAGGATATGAAGTGATTCGACACGTATTTTATATCTAAAGTCAACGTAGGTGTAGAAACACATTTTTTTTTTCATCAAAAAGCAAGAAACTCACAGATTAATTGTAGAATATGTTAAGTTTAAAAAATTTGAGTGCGACTTGCCAAATTGGGCAATTAAGACAAAAACTCGTTGTGTGGTATTTTTGTCTAGGATTTATAAGCTGCACGTGCTCTTATAAAAGAAAAATTGCCCAGAATCGTTGGAGAAAGCATTATATTTATTATTTGGGAAAATTACTTAGCTGCAATGAACTACATTTGGGATAAAGGAAAATATTGGACAACTTGAAATTGGCCCTTCAGCAATTTCTGAAGCCAATGCGCTGAAAAATTTTTACAAAAGGCCGACAAAAGCAATAAATTATCAAAAAGAGAGAATATGAGAAAGACAGTGTAAAAAGTTAAAAAATTATTAAAAAGATGATTAAAACGTACACCTACGTATTATATGCTACTAATAACGAAAAATAAACATAAACTTAAGTGAGAACAGATTACTGAAATTGGAAATTAACTTCATATGTTCTAGTTGTTTTTCTTATGTATTGAATTGTAGTATTGTTAAAATAACATTTATGTGAATTTTGAAACAAAAATAGAACTACAACCTTCTTATATCTATTGTACTAATCTGAGTTAGTGACTTTCTTGCAATAATTTTTTCATTACACGGGTTATATTGTTATGCTGAAATCTGGTAATGTCCATCTTGCTCTGTTGTAACCCATATTTTAATGCCTCTAGTCTCGAATATTGGGCCACTTGCCAGCAACAGATACCTTCGGAACTGCCTCAAGTATTATGTCTTAATCTTAACGTTGCACATCTGAACTGCCAGAGTTTTAGTCCTTCCCGCAGGCTTACAAAATTCCATGAGCTTGGTAACCTTCTTGAAGGTAATATATTTTATATTTTTGACATAAGTGAAACTTGGCTAAAGGACTATGTTTTGTAGCATTTAGTTGCATCTTGTAATATTTTTTACACCTACAACCCTGCAGTAGTTAATCTCACCCGTTAAAAAAAAATGATTGACGATAGGAAGTTTTTTTTGTGGTTGGGTTTTTATTTGGCCGAGAAGAAAAGGAGAGGAAAGTGATGGATGATTCTGAACAAGAAAATCGTATTTGGACATTTCCTTAGATTCTAAGGTGAACAGAAAATTTTATATAAGTAAAAATAAAGTAAAATAAAATTAGACATAAATAAAGGAATTGGCATATATATAATTGTGAAATTCTGAGAAAATTGCATTCGGTTGAATCTTTATACGTATATATTTTTAAGTGACCTATGGAAAAATAATAATAATAAGAAAAATGAATCTACTACCATCATGACGTCCACCATAATTAGTTTAGGATTAACACACGGACGCTATTTTTCAGGAAAAATTTTTCCACTATACACTTATACACTTTCGACCACAAATAACTATGGAAAATTTCAATGTTCTAACTTTTAGAATTTCTGAGTAATGAGCCAAAATCCACAAATTTTTGTTAAAAAAAAGAGTTGTGTTCGGTTTACGCTCCACTGAGCTTTTGCGCTAATCAATTTGGCCCATTTTCTTTACAAGCCTGCGTGCAAAACCTTTCAATGTTTCTACCAAATCTGTAGTCGATGTCTTCATTTTTGCGACCAGGAGAGTACCAACAACAAACAGACGGACAGACGGTTTGATCAATTCAGAATTTTACGCTGGTCAAGATTATATGTAATTTATAGGGTCTCAGAATCTTCCATTTGGGTGTTACATACATTGTGAAAAAAAAATGAGTATACCCCTATCCTTCAGTGGTGGGTATAAAAAAAATGATAGACAAATGCTACGCTACACGGCAAATCTAAAATATCTGAAAACTCAAGCCATTCACTCAAAGATTTTTAGTAAAAAATATTAAGATTTAATGACAGAACGGTTTTTTGTCACAAGAAAGTTACGGTATTAAAAAACAATATAAATAAGTAAACTGTTTTAGGCATTTTTGTAGAAACCCACCTCGTAGCTAAGCGAAGTGAATTGCCAATTACGTACGTGTGGTATGATAATATTATAAGCAAGAAATTAAAAATATGGTTGCCAGTGTTTTGTAAAAGAATTTGAACATCATCGTGGCATCTTCAACTGTAGATGGCATCTTAATCATCACGCTATGTTAATCATCTATAATATCAAATTTCAACAGCATCTTTAGCAGCACACAATTAATAATTCAGGGTTTTGTTTTTAACTGTATTTATTTTAAATACATATCATGCATACATATAATTTGTTTAATATATAACTAATCATATATATACACTTAGAAGTTAACATTAACATACTCCCGTGTAATTATTATATAGGAATTAACATTTTTTTTTTTTTTGTTATTAAAAGCAATATAAATTAAGTTAAAAATAAAAATATAAATATTATAAAAATGTATTAAAGATTTTACTTTTTTTTTCTCGAGAGAAAGGTAGATTAGAGGGGCCATTGGACTCAATTTCGGGATTTCCCATTGAAAATCATGGGCCGAAGGACAGCAAATGATTTGGTCCTTCGGTAAGTAGATTCCGTCTGTCCGTCTACTCCTGTAAGGGTAATGCACGTGTACTTCGTTTGTGTCCGTTGAACGTTAATATTCAGCAATAATCCACCTCACTTCTCATTAGCGAGAATCTCAATTCTATACAATATTGTCAAGCTGTCGCTCCAGATTTCTCATATCACACGTTAATCTCGCTTTCTGTCAACGTAATTAGAGGTGAACACGGAATCTATTACAAAAGCTTTAATAACGCCAATATTAACGTAATTGTTAGTTATTTACGTTGATTTTAATCCAATGTGTTTTTCAAAATGCGTGAACTTCCACCTTGGCTTTCTCGTCAAAATATTGCACAACACCCTGCATCTTATTCCCGATTCTAAATATTCATCTGTGAATGGTACTATTAACTGAGTCCATTCACGTAAAATCTTGTACGAAAACCATCTCACAGACATTGCCTATGAACAATATTTTCGATCCCTTAATGGTATTGGGTGGCAAATTCATTGGAAGTTGTGTAATAGGGTGAAATGTGTAATAAGGAGGGGAAGGAAATCAAGCATGTGCTAACTTCTTTGGAAATGCTAACTCTTAGCAAACGTGGCGCATGCTCTGTAATAAAGATATTATATATCGGAAGTTAGTATAGGTGACCCCAATGAAATAGATGTAAACGTTATTAATAAGCTTTTCATGTAAAATCAATGAAATGTCCACAATTCACCACCATTTTACACCAATTTTAGAGATATATATGTCTCTTTGTCGTTCCAGAATATGGATAAAAACATTCTTTATATTGCTGTTCGAAAAATAACATCTACCTCGGTTAGGTCTGAGGGAATATCTACCCAACTTGCTAACTTAATCTCCCCTATATATCTAACAATTTATTACAGGTCGTGAATATGGTATTAATGACCTCCAAATTTCCCAAGGAGTGGCAAATAGCTCGAATATAACTTATTCCTGAACAGGGCTTTCCCTTTTGTGCATAGTAATCATCGAGCAATCAGCATCCTACCCTACCTCTCCAAAGTTTTTAATATTTAACTTCCATTTTGTTAATTTATAAACACAACTTCGTAGCATTGCAGAAAGTAGGGTTGATAGATTCAGCGACGAAAAATGACCACTAACAAAATAATTGGCAAACATGGGAGATTAGCAAGCCTGGAAAAGAAAAAAAACAGTGAGAAGAAGAGAAAGAAACCGAGATTACAGGAGAAGAGAGACATTAAAACATCTAAATTGATAGATAAGTCAAAATATTTTTCGAAATTTAACGACATTTTTAAAATTGGTAGTGAAAATATTAATATAAATATTTGTTTTTTTGTTAAATAAATTCATGATGCTCGAACGAAGTAAAAACTTTCAATCTTTGAAGTCAATTATTTCAAAGGTATTGAAAATATTAGTACAAACTTGAACTAATATTATTATTCAATATTCCGCTGACAGGGTTGTTTCTCCATTGAAGAAGATTTGTGAATAATTTTATTGCTACCATTAATAAATGTACTAGAGCCAAAATTGTAATAAAATATATAAATTATGCGAAATATATTGTACAATGGCAGCCGAATTTTTCTTTTTTTATATGTATAACAACGAAAAATTAAAATACTTATAGAAATATGTATACAAATGTGTGATGAACACTTTTATATTTTGATTGTGATTGTTAAATTAAGAAAAGTATGGAATAATAAGTAGTTATTCTAGAATTAAAAATATATATATATATATAGTTACTGTAAAGAAAATGAAATAATTATATGTATATATGTAAAGGAATGTTGTGTGGATATAATATGGATAACTCTGAGCAAAGCAGAGAAATGCATTTAAAAAAGTGAAAATAAACCGTAAACAACAACAACTGCTTCCATAATATCTTGCGACTCAAATTTCGCCATAGATATAAAAAAGATTTCTTTTAGAAAGCGGATACTAAGACCGGAGTTAAGCAATGAATAAAAGATGTGCTCTATTGATTTTGTTGATAAATTGCAATCATCCAATAGCCCGTTAGACAGATTAACGCTTCCGAAGGAATATTGATATAAATATACAGATTTTGCTTCATATAAAAATGTCGGCTAAATGTTATGAAAAACCTTAATGGAGTTTGAAAAACAAAAATTTTCACATTATATACATTTGTGTGGAAATGTATATAGGAATCGGTCATGACAATAATAGGAAATGTATTGCTCCCCAAAAATTTATTAAGTGCAGAGAATTTATGTCATCAACTTTATTAACTTCGTAATCTATAATATCCAACTCATCATCAGCAGCAGCAAACAATCGGCATATAAGATTCTCCGTTATATTTATTTTATGCATATTACATATATGTATATATATATATATATAATTTGTTTAGTACATAACATAATTTAGGTAATTGTAAATATACCTATGAATTATTTAATCCAGCCCCTTTTAATTAATGTAGAGGAATTGATATTGTTTTTGAAAGTAATATGAATTCAAAGGAAAAGAACAAAGAAAATAAATATGTATATATATATATATATATAAATGTGCTAAGGTTTTCTTTTTTGTGATAGAAAAGCAAGTTAGAGGGTCATTGGACCCAACTTCGGGATTTCGCATAGCAAATCATGTGCCGAAGGCCATTAGTAGGGTAGGGTACAGAATAGGCCATGGCTTATAATCTGCCCGTTCGATAAGCAGGTTTCGTTCTTCCGTTTTATCCTATAAGTGCAAAGCACATGTATTTCCTTTAGATGTAATCGTCTATGAAGTGTCCGTGGGACAAAATTTAAAACCACCCTTTCTCCCGAACTAACTAGCTCAGCAAAGACAAGTGCGTCCGCGTCTATAATCTTCAAATGGCACTTAAGAATAACCTTAAAAATAATAAAGTCGGTAGTTCGATATTCAGGTAGGCAGAGAGAAATATTACAGACATCCCAGTGTTACATACATAACTTTCATGAAAGCACTCATATTCGGGGTGCCTTAAACGTCAATTGACGTGATTCAAGTTTAGAAAACTTAATTTACTTGTTCAATATTTTGTTGTTTTTGACCTGTTATATAACGGAGGCTAAAAAATAGATCTTCTAGACTCAAATTTCCTACTTCCGACTTTTATCCCAAATTGCCACTATTAAACAATTTGCATCATAAAATATTACAAAATATATTTTTTTGCCGAAGGACTTGTTATTCATAAAAAGTCTTATATGGGGTGGGTACTAAAAAAATTAAAGTTAAACCTCTTTGCCGTATGCAGATTGTTTTTTCTAAGAACGATTGTAAGAGAGAATATTCAAAAATTGTCCCATCCCATTTAAGATTTTCACATCTATTTAGGATGCCGAAATCAGCAAGGAATTCTGAAAATTACAATATTTTTTCATATAAAGACGTTTCAAGATAAGGCGTTTAATGGAGAATGGTCAAGTTAAAGGCCTCTAGGAGTTCAAAACTGTTTACACATCAAAGGCAAAAGTGTCTAAGTGCCATCCATATTTATGTTAGTTATAGTTTTGCTTAATTGAATACCGAGAAAATGTTGATTTCGGGCTACATATTCATAGAACCCAAAATAAATCATGAAGGGTCGCGGTGTCCTAATTAGTACAAACTAGGCCGTAACTTTGTTTTGAATTACCTAAAGTTTTGACGGTCCACACATCTTCTGCGTTTGTTAATAACGCTTTTCGCCTTATTCCTCACTACACCATGGACGCTGCAATTATGATTATGCTGGTCTGACATATACGCAATATAGGTCAGACTCCGCAGAAATACATGATATTTAATTTCACTGCAATTGTTTTATATATGTGCACCCTATTATGTTTTCACGACTCCTTGTGATATTAATATAGAAATAAGAGTTGAAATAAAATGAAGTATAGAAGTCATATAAAGATGTGGTTGTAGATCTACGAGGAAAAGCTAGGGAATGGCAGTTTAGCTGCATCGCTGAGCAATTTTGTAAAGACTTTAATGATGAAAAAATTTCCGATCGTTTTATAGTTCGCACAGCGCATGACACTATTAAAATTGCAGTTCAACAAAAACTTCTGCCAACCTGGTTAGAAGTCGTGTTGATTGTACAATCGCAACAAGTCACAACAAAGAAAATTCAATAGAAATGCGCAAAACATTCAAGTAAATGACATCTGAAATAAGTTTAAGGAAAGGAGTTTTAAAGCAAATGCTAGGTTTCCATCAAAGCTTAAATCACGTCCTAGTTGTTCTAAATCGTACGATCGAGACAAATGCATGTTCAGAAATGCTATTTGCCATAAATGCCTCAAAAAAGGGTGAGGGCCAAAGAAGTTCATTTACATCTGCAAAATAAAAGAAAAGTTATGAACAAACCCAAAAACAAAGAGAGAACAGCTGACATCGAGATAATTAAATCCATGTATGATTTCACGAGAATAGTAGAGTGTCAAAATCAAAAAACTTTCATGAATTGCAAAATTAAATGGATATCTGTGCGTCTGTCTCACTTATAAACATGTAAACTTATGTAAATATCAATTTGCCGAAATTGTACGCTCCAAAAAAATTACCATATGGAAACGGTCAAAACGCAATTCCCATTGTATGTGAATTGAAAGTGAAAATACATTGCGGCCAAATCACCAAGAAAGTTACTTAAAGAGTAGTTGAGTCGAAAAAAGCGAAAATTTCCTTGGACGTGATTTATTCCAGGCACTTGATTTCTAAATTAAACAGGTTAGTATGATTCAGTAAGCCGAGACAAATAATATACAACAAATGTATGACAAATATGCTGAACTTTTTAATCCAAGCCTAGTAACGATTTTAAATTTTAAACCACACATTCATTTAAAAGACAAAGCCAAACGTAAATTTTTTTCAGTCAGACCTGCATCATTTGCATAGTTGCCACATTTTAAAGAAAAGATTGAAAGCAGAGCTAAACCAAACTATATTACGTCCTATTCAATTCAGTAACTCTCCCATAGTTCCTATAAACAAATCTAACGGCTCATTACGTATCTGCGGATCTTTTAAACTCATATGTTTCATCTTCAAAATATGTTCCAAATTTTAAAATTTGTGGTGTAAAATGCAATATACGAAACTGTTATCTCTTACAAGAGAAAATAGGGTGCATGGGTCGTATAATTAGAGATGATTGCATACTACCTGATGAATCTGCAGTAAAGGCCGTAAGTGAAGTAAGTGAATTAAAGCCCCCAAAGAATTTAAAACAATTAGAAACATTCGTGGGAAACATAAATTACTAGCACAATTCTGCAGCTAATTTTACTGCTGTTGCAACGCCTCTAAATCTTTTACATAGAAAAAAAACATTAAAAATCAAATAGGATGCCGATCAACGAAAAACATCTGAAGACTTAAAAGTACAGGTTCAGAGAAACTTATAGTATTCGCTTTAAAGATTTTTGGACAAACACTAAGTTAAATACAGCCAAATTGGAAGAGGTTTATTTATTATTTTTGGTGTAAAACATTTTCACCTGCCCTTGTATGGAAAAATCCTTATACTTTTAACTTACTATTAAACATTGCTGAGTATTTTTAATCCTACAACACATCTTCCAACAATAACAGCGTAGAGATTGCAGCAATGAACTGTAATTTTGACGACGGATCAGTTTGAAATCAAATATCGTAAAACGATAGGCGTTCCTGATTCTTTATCTCGGCTGCCAATCGATTTCGGTAAAAATTTCGGTGCTATTTATAGCTCCACGTTAGATGATTTGCCTTTTGATTTTAATCTAATTCGCAAACACGCCATCGAAGATTTCATGTTACTTCAAATTCGATCTTTTGTAGAAAATGGATGGCCTGAAAAATGTGAACAAATGCGTTTTAGTTTAAAACGTTTCTCTAATTGTAAATACACTTTTGAAAAACATAATGGATTACTTTACTAGCTCACAGATTTTATCTGAGTAGTTATTCCTGAAAAGTTGAAACGTCTTGTCTCTTTTACAGAATGGCCATTGGGGCATTGTTAAGATGAAACAGTTAGCCAGCCATCATGTATGGTAGTTAAATATAGTTGATAACATTCGTCATTTACCTCCACAATGTAATGGCCGAAGCCCACAATTGATTGGGAAACGTGGAGTTCACTGATCCAAATTTCAGTTCAATGTGCATCGTTTGCGTCGATGTCTATCCTCAATTTCCTTATGTGGATGTCATGCACATTACACCAGCGATGACACTATTAATGCCTTGTCTTCAACTTTTGCCATTGAGGATATACCGAGAACACTTGTGACATATTGTCCTCAATTCACATCGGTAATTTTTAGTAACTTTTGCAAAAAACTGGGAATGAAGCGTATTACAACAGCGGTATTTCATCCTACTTCAAACGATGGTCGAAGAAAGACCCTCAACGAGAGATGCTGTACGTAAATACCTTTATACTTATCGTTTCATGCCTAGTGCTGAAAGTATATCTCCAGCCGAATACCTTTATGGAGGATCTGCTAGAACCCTACGGTCTCAACTACTTGAAGAACCGAATACAACACAGCTCAGCAGCAATGCAAGGTTCTATAAAATGACATGTAAATCAATTTAAACCTAAAACTGATTCCAACAAAAACAATGAAGAATCTGAAATTTATTCTTACTTGTTTAATACGCTTTCACAAAGGGATGAAACGCAACATCAAGGAAATGATAAAGAAGATTAATTTGAGAGTATCCAACGTGAAGAACAACTCGAAAGTGCCATTCGCTGCAGTGGAAGACCGAAACGTAAAGTTTTTCGATACATAGCTCCTAATATTGGAAGAATTAGATGAAAACTTTGTATTGAATTATGAACATTATTTAAAAAGGTAAGTAGTGTTATATATATTAACCCTTTTATACAATGAATTACTGTTTCTTATTTTCTAGTTATATATATATTTAAGACATCCTGTGATATTAATATTGAAGTAAGGGTTGAAATAAAATGAAGTATGGAATTTTAAGCTGTGAGGAAAAGACACGTTTTAGTTTGAGCTTATGGATACAATAAACTGAGTCAAGACACACTATTGCAAATAGTTTTGCGCCTTACTTTCAGGATTAATTTATATAGTGTAAGCGAGGATAGACTGGTTTCCTCTAATGACTTTAACATTCTATCCAACACATACCCGCCAACACATAGCCGCTCACAATAAAAACTGATTGTGTCATTCAATGTATACAACTCAGTAGAGACGCAAAACAGAGATTGTTGCGCTTAAAAACTGCTTAATGCAGCCTATATATGAGCCAACGCATGCCCCAAAACTTTTGTGAGTTGCAATACCTTGGTCATTAGGATGATTTTGTTTTCGTATACTCATTTTCAGAACGGTTTTTTAAAAAGCTTGACAAGTGAAAGTTTTATAGCCGCTAAGGGAAATTAGGCAGTGCTTTTTATGCATATTATTTGAAAACTATGTTTAGTAAATAATTACATCAAGGTTGTCGCAAAAATTATCATCAAACGTCTAATGCGAACTTACATTTCATTCCAATGAATTTCGATAAACCCAGGGGCCGGTTTCCGCTGTCAACGTCGTGTGCACGTTTGACGCAACCATCGACAATGTTGTTTTGTTGGGTTATGGCAGTCGGCTGCTCTGGAGGCGAACGAAGTTTTCTAGTCAAGACAAAAATAGCGTTATCTTCGTAATATCATTGGTGAGTGAAAAACAATATAAATGCAAGTAAATACGAAGAAGAAGAAAGTAAATACAAAAGGAAAACAAAAATTCAATTAAAACAATTTCATACATACAGTGAATCTCATTGATATTGGGTTTTTTCGGTCGACAAAAAGTAAACGCTTGTTACACTTAGTCCATTGCCCAACAAAAACACTTTTTTACTATTTCGTGCAACTAGGGAATACATATAAAAATATAAAAAAAAACAAAACATTATTCCAGTAGACAATAAAATTAAATAATTTCAACAACTCAAAAAACAAAGCGTCATTAATATTGGATTTTTTTCATATAAAGAAGGATACGAAAAAAAAAACAATATATTATTAAAAATTAACATTCGGACGGGTATTCTTTTTGCTCCATAATCTCATTTAAACGTTTTGACATATTTTGCGTAATTTTTCTTGTTTAGGAAACAGGGACCTTACTCAATTCTTCTTATAGTCTATTTTTCATATGTGAACAGAAAAGATTGAATGTTTTCGCAAACACCGATCTAATTCGTCTCCCATATTTTTGGTGGCGTTCGCGCCTGGCGATTGGAGAGCAGGGTGAAAAATAGACTTCAAGAAGAATGGAATAAGACCCTCTTTCCTACACAAGCAAAACTATACAAAATATGTTAAAAAGTTTAGATGACATTATTGAGTAAAAAGGATATCCCACCGCCATGTTTTTTGAGTTGTTGAAGTTATTTAATTTTCTTGTCTACTGAAATAATGTTTTGTTTGTTTTTTAATAGGTATTTTATATTTTAATAGGTATCCCCTAGTAGTACAAAATAGTACAAAAAACAAGTGTATGTTTGGACTATGGAGTAAGTTTAACAAGCGTTTATTTTTTGTCGAGCGAAAAAACCCAATATAAATGAGACTCACTGTATAAGTATAGACAGAATAATTGAACGCGAATATTTAAATATTTCTTGGCACTACTTGATAAATATGGTTCAATGACACTTCACTGGACATTCTACTCGAAAACCATAAACCCAAACGCAAAAATTAGCGTCGAGTTTATTTGGTGTCGACGGCCATGAGCCAACGTCGGAAGATAAACGTTGCTTTAATCAGAATTGCGGAAATGCGATCAAATCGAGAAAAGAAGTATTTAAAGTTTGGCGTTTTAAGCCAATCGGCCGAGCTACTCTGCTTCGCAAACAACTTAGGAATACCAGGCGCTACGCCGCGAAAATGTTCTACATGTGCAGAGCCTATGTTCCCAAGAGCTTGTCACACTAAAAATCAGGAAGAACTTCGGGTCATTTGAAAAGACTTGGAAACCAATTTACTGCCTCGATTCCGATTCTTCGCAATAACGACTTTGTTTCAAACTAGATTAACCACTGCCCACGCTCGAAGGAGTAATATGCTCGATTCCTAATTTATTCTTCCGAAGTAGGTCGAACCGAAAAGCTCCTCACATGTCATCACAGCTATAGTCTTGAAAAAGTATGCTGCTGCACTCGCCTGGCCTTGACGCAATTTTTTCATCAGGTGCTATCATCAAGACGTTTCTCTAATTTGTCGAAACATTTCCATGTCCAACCGATGGAATGTAATCCTATTAATATTACTAATTAGCGCTCAAATGTCATTTGTTCTGTAATAGCCGAAACCGTATGTTCGACTACCGCCTGATAATAGATTTAGAAGCCAATGGTCCTTGTTGGCTCGTAATAGAAGGGGCAATACTCTATAAGATAGCAGAACACCACAAATTAGACTTCTTTCTGTAATTGCTTTCTTTAAGGACTTTTTTAGAGTTATAATAAGAGAAGGAAGATGGAAAAAAAAGAGTCCAAAGTCCGTCTGCGTAATTGCCGTGTGGAATGTACTTTATACACACACAATACTAACTAACGCTTTGAAATGTGTTTACATAGCAGAGAAAACCAAAAGTCCTGGCATGACCGGCAAGCAGCGGAAGACGGTTCTTAACTTATAACCAGTCAGTTAGTGTTTAAATTTTAAGGAATGCAGGTCATTTCTACATATAAAAGAAAACCTCTCGGTCGTTATAGACAGTAAAAATGTGAACATGAAAGCCGAAAAAAAGCTCTGGAAAGATTGAACTTAAAGTGGTTATCTCAAATGAATTCTTATGTATAAAAAGTAACATTAACAATGTTTAAATTGCGTATAAAAATTCAGTATTTAAATGATTAAAAAGCTTAAAATTAGTTTAAAAATAGCTAAACATAGTGTGAAACGTACTCTCAAATCGTGTAAAAATTAACCTAAAATTTAATGTGAAACCCTGAAAGTACACATAAAACTTACCGTAGAGCATAAAAGTTATATATAATCAAAAATATGATAACGCGATTAAACATAAGAACATGCTTTTGAATTTGAATGTGCTTACATGTAAATATATAGTAATATATATTGTCAGACTGTATAAGTGGAAAATGTCGATTATTAGTAAATTGCGTAATCAACTAAAAAAAGCGAAAGTGATTAATCGCACTAATGATTGCGAAGCATTACTTTGGTTAACACTAAATTTACCAAACCAGTCAAAATGACTGGTCGTGCAATTTCAATTCAAAATTCCCATTACATATAACATTTGCTTTTCCAAAATGATGTTATGACTATTGTAGCTATAAATAGAGAATACGTTTTATGTATTAGTCTAAATTATAATAATAATAATAACAATAATAATATTTTTTGATATAACTATTTATATATATATTTATATTTTTATATTTAAATAGCTGGTAAATGTAGTGTTAAACGGAAAGATCGGGTGGTTGTTATTACCTAGTTAGGGCTTTATAGAGGAACGTGTGGAACTAGTGCAAGCCACCACAAGTACTCATTTATGCGAGAAAAGGTTTTACGAAAGACAAGTGACATTATTTCTTATATATATGTATGTTTATATTCTTTATATTACTGATATCAATTAACAAATTCGATACTCAAGGAAAAAAATTATGTGCTTAACAATCCAAGTGTAATGTGAGATGTAAAGAGAAGGAATAGGTGCGTAATAAGAGACTTGATAATGGCTTAATGGATAGATAAATACAGGAAAGAACTAACGTACTTATGACAGAAGGTGAATAAACAACGGACGGCGACTTAGAAATAGGCAAATACGCGGTAAACTAACAGACGCACATGAGATAAGTAAGCGGAATATGTTAGTACACTTCTTTGCTATAAATTTAATTTACATTTATTCTATTTGTCGAATGATTACTGAGCTAGCTTGGAGCGGGCAGAATAACATAAGACCCCAGAATTTTGGAAACCTTTGATATCATACAGCGAAAGCCTTAGGTGCTTATGAGCATCGAAATTATGTGGAAAACTCAGGATACTCTCGAGCATTGGCGTAATGTTTATTTTCAGATACATTACAGAGATAAAAGAAATTTGTCCGCCAACTAAGTCCTTTAAGAGAATCGCATGGCTTTCTTAGTATCCTTACCAACACGCCTTTGAGTTGATTGCATACCGTACAACACATTATCACGGCTTGCCGTTTTTTAATCACAGTGCCTTGCCAGATGTTTCCTCTTTTAAGTCCAACATACACACACACTATTCTCTACTTTCCTCTCTGCCTGAAACAATACCTCGCTTTCATTTTGCCTGTATATAGAGGGAATAACCCTTAAGTGGTTGATCACATACAAAAAAAATAACAATTTATTCGTTTGGTCCTATTGTGGTTGTACAAGTACGCGCATTCGAGTAAACTGGTGAGTTAAATGCTAATTGATAATTTCTATAATAGTTAATGCCTACACAAACTTAATTTTAATTGTTAAAACTTTTCCCTTAATTTTTTTTCAATTAAATTAAAGAAAAACCAAAAAGAATTTATATGGAATTGTTCGGACACATATATTCTTCTGTAAGTACTCTTTGTGTTTATTTATTTTTTGTAATTACACACGACTTACTAATCACGTACATTAGTAAAATGATTTCGTCGGAAGCAGAACCATGATAGGTCGGTTGCTGCAAACGTAACACAAAAAGTCCGACCGTTATCTTCCTTGTTTGCGTTGTTTGTGATGTCCCTTTTCTATCCACTTTATTTGTTCTTGCTTTCGGTATGTTGTGTTTGATTCCTTCTTTGATATGCCTGCGTTACGTACCATTCTGACGTACCTCTAGAAAATGTTACAGTACATAGATAGATAATTGTTGACAATGCCTGTATTTAGCTCATGGGAGAAGCTTTTTATGAAAGCATATTTTGCAAAGTTAAATAATTTAAAACTGAAGTCACACATAACAATTTTCGAATATTTTGCCATTGTGTCGTAATTGTGCGCTCAAGGTAGTGAAAGTCCCGCTGAGGCAGATAAGCGATACTAATAAGTAGTTTATCCGCTGCTTTCTACATTTCAACGAGTACGCTCTCTACTACACCATAAGCCGGGTCCAAATTTACGACACACCATGTGAAGTAGTACGTCACTAACCTCATCCTGCGAATATATGAAATTGAATTGCGTTAGCTCTTTTTCCCTTTAACTGCGTAACAGCAATGTTGTAGGACAATCTATTCGCAAGGACAACTGCGGTTGAGCGTCTTAACTAAATGTTTTGGTGATGCTCAATTTGGCTACTCATAACATTTGTAACGTCCGCGTACATTTATGTAGGACGTTTTTGTCAGCCCGTCTTTTCGATTGGGTATAAGATAGCGGAATATTGTCAATACGTTCTGTTTGTATAATTCTGTTTCTTAGTTAAAAAATTCCTACAGCTAAAGAAATAGGAAAGAATTACAAATAGAAGTAAGAAAAAGTTTGACTGTTCAATGTGAAGAGGGATATTTCTTTATGCAATTGGTACGTTGCTCATATACTTAACTTCAACATATACATTGATAGAGTAACAGACGTAGGACTTTTACGTGTAATAAAACCAACAAATCGGTAAACATTCAGGTGTGGTCGATTTTAAAAAGAAGACATCCTCGGATCATAATATCTTTCAATTAACGAAAGTCACCTCATCATTAGTACACCGTGTTATAAATTATTAAGCGCAAAACAAACAAAAAAATGACAAATTACAAAATTTTCACGATACAAACAGCTTAAATTAATAATTTTAACATTTATCCTCTGTGCACAAAAAAAAAAATTAGTTTGGTTACAACCGTAAAATTATTAAGCAACAAAAGGAGTAATCATGCATTTAAAAACCATTGCTAGAATATAAGAAAGGACATAGGATTGAAAGAAGAAAACTGATCAACACTTGAAACAAACGAAAGTTAAAAATAAGAAGAAATGTTTAAAATAAAAAGAAAAGTTAAAAAAATGTTAAACGGAATCTAAATAAAAAAAAAGAAAGTGTAAAACATTAAAAGTTAATGAACAGTAAATTTTTGAAAGTCATATACAATATACACTCAGTTGCTAAAAACTAAAGATGTCATGAATTATACATTGTTTTTGAAGATATTTTTTATGAACATATATACTTACCTACTAAATTAAACCTGAAATATAATTGCTCATAACAAAAAGATATACTTACCATGTAAGACATATAACAAGAGTCATAAGACGTATATAAGAAGTTAGAGGAAATTAAAATCAGTGTTTTATAAGAAAAAAAAAAAAACGAACTACAAAATTAACTCAAAATGCTTTAAAATGCTTATATTTACCATTTTTGGAAGTATTATATTAAATATGTCAAATTGAGGGAATCATGAGTAAATATTCTGAACGCATAGCACCTTGTAAACAATAAAGTGTACATGAAATGTAACACACTCTGTACTTCAAACGTATATGGTCATGCAATTAAGTACAAATGAAATAAAATGCTAAAAATGCCTAATAGAGAAGACCAAGGAAAAGGAGACGTTGTTACATTTACTGATGCGAAGGGGTAACTTATGGATGGTCACTGATGATAACAACCAACGCTACGGAAGTTGTAATAAAATCGAACCAAAGATAAACCTATATTTTTTTAAACATGTATTCTATTATATCTTTATCGATTATGTGAATAATGGATTATTAAAATAAAAATATGGTTTCGGTTAAACAGAGCGAAATGTTAGGGTTATTTGCACATTTACGTTATTGATAATGATTTAACAAACACACTGGTATATACATATTGACTAACGGACAAAGAACAGATCAAAACCAGAAAACGGACAATGCTGTAAACGGACAAATAATGCGACAAATTGTAAGTATTACTACTTTTTTTATCAGCATATTGTTATGTAAAAGTTTTAGATTCCTCTTATAATGACCTGCAACTTAGCCAGGCAAACCTTAGCTTATACGATTGCACATTCTTTCCTTTTTTCACTGTGTGCTGACAGTAGCATGTCTCCTTTCGTACCGCGGTAATGTCTATCGAATTTTGTTTGTTTCATTGCATTAGTTCCGTCAGCAATCCGTTGATTCTCTGACTGGAAGGTAAGTCTTGTTCCTACAGCGTAACACGTACATTTTTCCCTATTTTCGTCGGATTACTATCAATGCTTCATCTAGGTTGGACGCCACGTCTGCAAAACTTTTCTTCATTTGTGCAATGATGCTTCTCTGGTCAATTTGACTATCGCAGCCAACATATTAATATATAGTTAAATATTTTGGTTTTCTTAAAGAGCAATTGTGTATTCGGGTCATCAGCACACGCTAAGTTAAAAGTCCGCTCGTAGAGCGCACACTTCATACTATTTCGGCCAACAGTTTTAGTACACATAGAAGTGCGTTTTTCAATTGACACCACAAAAATATAATATTGAAGTAAGTATAATACTATGCGCAAACACTCACAATGCCGAGCTTTAATCCATACTCCTCTTTTAGTGCTCACTTTATTTTGTTTTAATATATTTATTAAAATTATTGCACCGTATGAATTAAAAGTATTTTTCTCAACCAACCAAGGGTACCACGTTATTCAACTTCACTTAAAGAAATTTTACTTACGTTTTACAAATTATATATTATAATTATATATATATTCATTTATTGTTTACTATATTCATTTTACAAACAAATTCTAAAAGAATTTTTTATTTAAAGCACATTTAGTTTGAAAAGAAATTCGTTCGCACATAAGCGATTTTACTATCGCCTGGAATTACTTAGTTGAGCGGTAATGATCGTAGAACTTATGTAAATTAAAAAAGGTACTAGTCAAATGACAATCAATGGTATCGCTTATGTAAATGACAAAATCAACGCATTAACTAGCTGTCACAAGCAGAATATATACTGAGAGTTCTATGTAGAAGGCAAAAAAAACGCTTTTGTCAAATGTGCTATTGTATTCTTTGTTTGTTATTTGTTGATATTTACATTAATTTTCTTATTTCTACTTCTGTTACCTTAGACTACGCCAAGCTAAGCTTTTCGTGTGTTAGCTGGAACGTAACAAATTGATGAATTGACAGAAAATAGTAAAATAGCTGCAGAACAAAGCTGAAAATATCACGAAGCTATTACAACAACAATAGGAGTTCTGATCAACATTACCGACTACATTGTCCAAAGTTGATTTTAGCATGCACATATTGCCAAGTGCGCCAGCTCGCAGAAGATTTCAAAAGTCAATTCCAACATTCGAATTCAAACCGACTGTCGAGGTGGTTTGCAGATTGAGTGTCAGACTTACTGGGATTTGACAGCACGTTGAGCAACTCACGCCTATATACGGCCTAGCCAAAAATCTACTATAAAGGACTACGGCATCCAAGTGAGGCCTTCACCGATTACATGCTGGGCAAATCTGAACGTCTGTAACGCGTTAAGTCTGTAAGTCGTCAAAGGTTTGCCTAAATATTGACAACGGACTTTAAAGACGGCCGCACGTGTCGTTGCTGAGGTACTATGTTCGAGAGATATGGGGTGTTTTAAATTTTTGTCCCATGGACACCCCACAGACAGTTACAACTAAATACATACACATGCTGTGCGCTTATAGAAATAAACGGACGGACTAAACCTACTTACCGAACGGACAGATCATAAGCCCTGGGCCATTCCGTATCCTACCCGACCTATGGTCTCCTTCAGCCCACGATTTCTAATGGGAGAACCGAAGTTGGCTTCTATGGTACCTCGACTTTACCTTTTTATCATAATGAAACCAAAATAACTCTACATTTTACATTTTTCTTCTTAATAACTTAAATTTGTCCTTCCCCATATTCTTCTATACAGCACCGAAAGGTCTCTCTTGAAAATCGCTTACTGCTTCATGTCCCAATGATTTACTGGATGTAGGCTTTTTGTAAATTATTTTTGTTATCCTTTATTTTTCAGTTCTTAGCTTAACAAAAGGTTTTATAGGTTGTACAGCTAATTCCTGAACACCCAATACATATATGTACGTATACATACATAAATCTTAAATATTTGTTTTCTATATACATAGGTTTCACAGTTCTTTTTTTTTTTTTGTGTCAAATTTTCTATGTTTTCAATCACTAAATGTATTAAAGAAACAAAATCAATAGTTGTGTGTTCATGTTTTTCATTGTTCCTTTTGACATATTGATGTTATTTTCCTTCCTATATTTTTGTAGGTATTTTTGTCGTTTCGTAATCCCTTATATATTCCCCTTGTCTTAATTAAATGGGATTTTAAACATTTGTAAATTTTCAGTTGCCTTATAAGTTTTTTTATTTTTTAATTTTATTAACTCATCCAAATTTTTGAGCTGTGTTTAAATTTTATATTCTCTTCATAGTCATAGAAATTTTTAATTAAATTATTAAATTTCATTGTACTCTTGACAATCATTATTACCTTTTATAGTTTTTTAGTCTTCTTCTATTGTACATTGCAACATTCTTAAACTTACTATTGTGTGGATTGTGTTTTATAATTGTGAATAATTTTGGAAGAAATGTTGGTATTGTACATTTTAAAATGCAGAAAAATTAATACAAATTACAGGACCGATTTGCCACTCAAGCTCGTGCTTTTTTTTTGTTTTCTGTATCAGTTCCCCTTTTTGCTAAAAAAAAATGTCCGACCACGTTTTTGTTTCGTCACCTCAAAACCTCACCATCTTCTCTTTCTTCGCCGCCCAAAACCACAACAACAAAAATTTTTATATATACTATCCCACTCTTGCAGGGTTGTATCATGTTACACATCGCAAAGGTAATTCGCTGAAGAGCAGAGGCTGGTGTGAATTTATATGAACGACCAGCCGGAGTATCTCAGGTACATCAGGCTGCAGCTGCTTGAGCCCCACTCGTTTCAACCTATATACAGCCAGTTTACATCGACTTCAGGATAATAGAACATACATATTTCAATATGTTGATAACCTTTTCTTAGTCTCGACGGGAAAGTCTTTTGTTGATAATCTTACTGCCAAAGCTAATTATTTGCTTTTTGATTTATACCTGCCCTTCAATCCTAACAAAATAAACGCGATCTATTTTGAAAAAAAATTCGAAAATATCCTGAATATTTCCATCAAAGTTGCAACAGCGAACCAAAAACTTCGCTTAAATTCCTTCTCATGATTAATAACGCACCCTAAGGATTTTTCCTCAAAAAAAACTTTGACTGTTTACAAATGCTTAGTCTGATCAAAAATTGAATATGCCCACTCTACAACATGCGAATTTCCGGATTACAACATATATCTTTCAAAATAAAATGCTAAGACAGTGCACATGTGTCTCCCTCTCGACCTCAAAAGGACCTAATGAAAGTAATGATGGTTAAGAATCTACTTTTCCAGATAGCGGTCTCTACTTGTAATAGGATGCTCACCTGCTAGACAATTTGCTGCCAAAAAAGCTGTCACATATTCAATAAAATCAACTGCATCACTCTACTTATTGCAAACGCAAAATTTATTTAAATCTCTTTATGTCTATTGTTAAATCTGAAAGGGGCTTTCGGCAACCACGTCTGCGAGCCGTATGTCAGCAGAAATTAACATCCTATCTTAACAATGACTTTTCAATCTATTCGGATAATGGTGGTCAAGGAGAGTGGGGAACTGCTAGGCAATTTCAAAGTTTTGAAAGAGCTGTCTTGTACCTTTATTGAACTTTTTGTTATCAGATTGGCCGTTTTTTAACCAAAGTCTTGATCAAAACTAAAACTTTTAAATAATCCTCTCGTTGATAAATGTCACCTGATCTGTATACAGGGTCATTGTTGTTTCATTTCAAATGGAAAGGCTAATATACAGTACGCGAAGCTCGGTTTGATGGTTTAACCCTAACTATTAAATACCCTCACAAGGAAGCTCTTCGCCTAGTTGGGAAAAGTGTCGTACAAGACTTGAAGGACAAATATGATGAAATCGCGTAAGCTCCAAGTCATTGCCGCTTTGACAAGATTCATCCCTTCGTTACTCATGAGCCCCTGTCGGGTACAATCTTCATGAACAAGGAAATTAAAATACTAAAAAGACTTATGAGTAATTACACGTACGACAATGTCTGTTTAAAAATGATCTGAGCAATACCATCTGGTACTTGCGAGCAGTGTGGCTCTGCAAAATCAGCCCAGTGTCTTATTTTTTGATGCAGAAAATTTGATATCACTAGGCAGCCTTTCAATATTTTCAGCATATATAACAATCTTTATGATATCTTTCATGCTGGCGGCAGGTGGCTGACTTCTTTTATCAATGTTGCTGGATTTAATTTTTAATACAACTTTGGTCCATTTTTAATATTACTAATTATCTGTGCTCTGTTTTTGCTTATTCCTCTTTTGCCTATTGAACATTCTTAATCAGCAAAAGCTTGTAAGCAATCGTCTGGAATTAACTCAAGAACACACTGTACTTAACTGTCAACCATTATAACTTACGTCCTAATCAAAGAGATCGGAATCTACAGGTCTTTCCAAAACATATGTTCAGACGAAATCGTGAATGGCAATACCATTTCGTTGTTCCTTTTGTTTTACTTTTCTTGCATTATACACATATGTTTTTTCAATAAAAACTCGTTGTTGGTTGCCTTTTGCTTTGCCATGTAAAGAAGTCTCTTACATTTTGCTTTTATCATCTTAAACGGAAAAAGTTTTGGTTAAAATATTATAGTTTAAAATACTATACACGCCTTCTCATAATCAAGCAAGTTGCAATAACAACATCATCTATGCCGCCACCATCATTTACATAACTTAAAGGATCAAGAAACAACATACACTCATCAAGCTACTGGATATTTTGGTCTTATAGTCAACAGGCCTAACCCATTCATCTAAGCAAACTAAGAAAAAAAAAAAAAATTATAAATCTTTGAAGTCTAGCAATTCGTCGTGCGCGCTGTAGTCGTATTTTTTACATGGTGTGTTTATACTTCATTTGATATTTTATTACTTTATACGGATTTAAAGCCTAAACAATTCTAAAAGTGTTTGAATTTATTGAAATATATGGAAATTTTGGACTTCATAGCATTTCGGTTTTCGCGATCAGCACATGGTGCTCTCGCCAAGAAGTGTCTTTGTTGTTTTTTGCGTGTTGTTGCTTTCAAACATCTACGTTGCTTTACAGTTTTTCTCTTTCTTCAATGTGTTTTTAATAGTGTGAAGGCTGCGTCCTAATTTAAGAGATCA
Source organism: Glossina morsitans morsitans (assembly GCA_001077435.1). Lineage (NCBI taxonomy): Eukaryota > Metazoa > Arthropoda > Insecta > Diptera > Glossinidae > Glossina > Glossina morsitans. The sequence goes on from CCAG010012307.1 coordinate 105,028, forward strand.
TTTTTAAATACGTGACAAACTTTTTTGTTTTTTTTTATTCACAAACTCAATTTTGTCTGTTGCTTTCTGACATCTATTTTGTCTGTTGCTTTATTTACATTATGTCGAAACAAAACATTAATTGGGAGCGATTCATTACTTGTTGGCTTTGTGAGAGTTATTGTCATGCGAAGTGTGCAGGTATCGATGGCCGTGCTGCAGATGCAGTCCAGGGTCCTTCGAAAGGTTTATTTTGGGCATGTAACGACTGTAGGAAGCAGGACATCGACTTTTATATGCTTTTCTCGTGACATTGTGCGCAAAGCTTGAAAAAATGAAAACAATGTTCGATGAACGACGCTACCTAAAACCTTCTCCTCAAGCGTAAAAAACTAACTTATATTGTAGCGAGCGATACTTCACTGCCCTACTCATCGTCTACGATAAAACTTGTGTGCCATTGGTGAATACGGTTTAGTTTCGAGTTTTCCATCCTTGCCTACAGAGACCATTAGCATTTCCGCTATCATAAACCCAGCTGATAATATAAACATTACAACTAACATACGTGGCAGGCGTTTCTCCTCCCACTGGTGCCATGTAGACTAGTCTACATCTTCAAAGAATAATAACGAATATAATAAATCCTGTTCTCCCCTCACAACATGCACAACCAAGTGTAGTCACTTTCTTTTTATTTTCTCAAACTCAAAGTTCTCTGTCTGTGAATGCCATTGTTCCTAATATATATGCTGTCTGCTTAACGGTACTGTCCGACAGAAAACCTATATTCGTGTTAGTATTGGCGTCTGGCACCTCTAAGGATAGTACAAAAAGTTATTTTCCTGCAAAGGTCCCGTCCGTCAATTTGACTCCATCTCGAGAGAGAGCTATCGCGTCTTTTAGGTTGACATGAGGTAAGTGTTAGTTCCGATTGAAAACATGGAAATTTTGTTTAAAAAACCATTGTGGCCAATTGGATCCGTAATGATGGATTTTATTCCTCGGAACCGTCCCCGTGATACTAATTCGGTAGTTCTTTCCACCTCAAAAACCAAATGTTTCTTCAGTTCCAGATCTAATACGGGTAGTTAACAGTTAAATCGGAATTAGCAGTTGAAATATTTTGTCCGAAATTTTAGGCAAAGAGATCTAAGGTTTCAATATCACCAGAGGACTCGGAGGCCTTGAAAAAAACCTGCGAAAGACATGTAAGAATTTTTGTTTTGAAGTTGACAAATTTATCGAAATTTTTAAGATTAACAATATGCAATAACACTAGTGGTTGAAGTATTTGAATTTATGCCTTCTTTTTTTTAAGTTTTCGAAAACCTCGTTTTTCCTATTTTTGTAATATTTAATTGCCTTGTTAAAACGCACACCTGTTTCGAGAGCGAGGTTTCTTGATCGGAACGGAAGCAGAAACAGTTAGATTTGTTCTAGAACGATGACAGTAAGATTTCAATATTTCTAGCAGATAAATCGAGCGCAATATGCGAAAGATTAGAATTAAGCAGTAAAACATTAGCCTTATTAAAATCAGATTGTTTATTTGAGGAAGTTAGAATTGACATGTTGGAGTGGTTCAACAGACCATCATGCCTGTAATCAAAGTTCATGCAAATTGCTGGAAGATACGGATTCTTAGGTAAATTTAAAGAAGGACAGTGATTTACAGCTACCTGTAGGAAACTAGTAAAGTAGAGATCAAACATTCTGCTAGTACAATTAGCAGCACGGTTGTACTGAAATAAATTACGATCAAATAATTCATTGAAAAACGCAATAGCTCTATCAGATGTTGAAGTGGGGACCATGAAGCCAGAATTATCACTATAACACCAAGTGATTTGTGCCACATTACAGTCTCACAACGCACTGACTATATCAGCGGGTTTATGCTTTTCCGCCATGTCACAAATGAGGGCAGCATGTTTCTTCTAAATAGAAATCTCCGCATTTAGGGAAATATAGGAGCAAGCTATTTATAACTGGTTATTGGCAATATACGCCCGAATGGCAATAAATTCAATGTCGGGAGGAGTAGAAAATTCAATTGAATAGGACGGAACTGCAGAAGATATGGCAAATCAAACACTGCCGCCAGTGCGATCCAATCGCACAAATTGGGAAAAAGTTTCAATCAATGCATATTAGACTTAGACCAAGTTTCAGTGAAACCCAAACACAAAAACTCCATGCTCACTGAATTTAGGGAAGTAGAAGGAGTTCTTGAGTTTAGGCCGCTAACAGTTCGGATATGAAAGATATTGTGGTTGAAGAAACATTTAGTTCTTTAAGGATGGAAGAGCTAATACCGTGTGGTCGATCCTGAGGAATAAGTTCCTTGATTAAGTATTCAACTGACCACAATGCTTCATTTAACAACACTTCCATGTTTTCAGTTAGAGCTAAGATTTTAAAGGACGAGATAGCTATATGTTGAGATGGAGGCAATTTGAAAATGCTAACATGCTTCAAATTAACGGATGGAGCATTTGTAGCAAGATAGCTTTTTTGTCAGGCGCCAGTCTTGACGCGAATATCGCCTTTCGGAGAGGGTACTGCCGTCAAGCAGACGTCATTCGTGTTAGGAACGATAGGATTCGCAGGTAGAGAATTTTGATTTGACGGTAATATAGGGAGGGTGACTATACTTGCTTGTGCAGCTTGCGCGATTTGTCCAGTATGGTGACCAGCGAACGATTAGGGCGAGAGAAGTATTTGTTATTTTTGTTAATATTTTTTGGAGATGTAGACTGACTAGACTGAATGGTACCACTAGGAGGAGATACCGTTGTCACTTCTGCATAGCTGACACGAGGGGAAATTGTTAGTTTATTTGTAACATCTGTATTACCAACTGAGTTTACGATGGAGGAAGTGCTTGTGTTCCTTTCAGGCAAGAATGGAACATCCCATATCCGCATCGGATTCGCCAATCGGATATTCAAAAGTGGAGACAATGAGAACGAGGAAGAGCGGTGGCGAAAAAGAATAGATAGATGTATGATACTTAGGCCAGGACGAAGGTGAAGAACAGAACGTTGCCCTACAAGTTGGTTTTTACAGGTTTGAGGAGAAGGTGAGTACTCTAGGTAATGACATTCACAGAACATTCTTTTTTCTTTTTTCTACACTTTGAGCACAATATTACTACAGTTTTAATTAATTTAGTTACAACATCCTTTGTCTCCGTGAAAAGTCTGTAACGAGTCTTCTTTTTGGGGTGTACTCAGAGTTACCTAGGAAGTCCCTTTCGAAAAAAATTTATGTAACAAAAACACTTGGACCTTCGGATTTTTACCCTTATGTATTTATTATTTACGAGGAAATTACAGTTAGGTAAGCGATTTTTAATGGGAGGGGGAGAAAACCAGCGTGGTGATTCGCGACCCGAGTCTTGTTTAAAACTTTCTATGTTTTTGTTCGTTCCGAGAAATTATATTCGACGTTTTATTCTTATCGCGAGATTCTGCAAAAAAAAAAATAAGCCGCAGGTGTTATAGCAGCCAAGCTCGGCCTATAAAAAAAAATGCCTATCGGTAAGGTCAACTATCTATGTAATCCGTGATCCCTTACCTCTGGCTGCTATAACACGACTGAAAGGATGAGCGTCTTACGACGCGCTCTTTTATAGTCGCGATCACCATAACTTTCCCGTTACATAGGTGTTTTGACGATGCCTACTTTACAATCTCAATACTCACTTGTATGTGTGTTGTAACGATATTCTTACACATCTCTTATTATGTATGCGATCTTAGGTATTATAGAACATGTGTACGTGGCCGCTTTGCCTGCATCTATGTTATAATCTCAGCTCTTACATGTATATGTATTATAATGCTACTCTTATTATTAGTGCTACCTTAAGTACCAACTCGTATGATCGAACATGTATACATGTTCTTATGTCTGTCTTATTGCTAGTGCTGACCTAGGTACCAAATCGTATGATTGTGTAAACCGCAGAACCGTTGGGTATGCCTTCATATGATATGTGCCATATCGACATGCATAATTTTATAAGTTCTTTTCTAACGCAATGTTTACTTGTATTATTGTTCTTATATTTGTTTTGTTGTTATTGCTGATCTAGGTACCAAATCGTACGATTTTGTAAAACGCGAAACCGTTGGGTATGTGAATTAATTGTTTCTATATTAACCCTATCAAACCTAAGAACCAAAGCCGTGGTGCTGGCATGTACAGGAAATACTACGGTATATTTATTAATTATTAAGCTATTTATATTGTCATAATTGGTAAGGGAGCAAAATGCTTCCTTACAAGCTTATAAGAGTCAATGTGCGCTTCCTGCAATCGGGACATGATCAAAGAAATCCTTTCGAAAGATCTAGACCGAAGGATCTAATACCTGCATACTTCGCATAACAATAACGTTCTCAAGAAGTAATGAATCGCTCAGCCTCGTGGCCTGTTTTGGTTCAATATGATGTAAATAAACACTCCATGACAGAAAGCAACAGCCAAAATAGAATTTGTGAAGAAAGAAATAACAAAAAAGTTTCTCACGTATTGAAAAATGATCTCTTAAATTAGCACACAGTCTTCACACTATTAAAGACACAGTAAACAAGAGAAAAATTGTAAATCCCACAAACCAACGTAGATGTTTGAAAGCAACAACACGCAAAAAAAAAGAAAGACACTTTTTGATAAGAGCGCCAACTGTTGATCGCAAAGACAAAAATGCTATCAACACAAAAAGTTCAATATATTTCAATAAATTCGAACTTTTATAATTAATTAGGCTTTGAAACCATATAAAGCAATAAAGCAGAAAAATGAAAAAGGAATTACAAAATTTCTGTATACAAAGTAAAAAATATGACCACCGTCTGCGCTCAGAGCTACCAAACATAACATCGTGATAGAAGTGATCCTGAACTACTACGAAAAGGGTGTGTTTTGAAATGTACGTATGACATATACACGCTTAATATCAAGCATGTATCCCATTTGCGCGAAGACTGCAATGGGAGTCTTGTGCTCGTATGTGTGTAATAAGTCATACACGCAATACCATGGTGTATGGATGTGTGTGCATATAATAGGTTATCCCGCAGCATTGTGTACTCTTATTTACATATATTGGGTTGAACGCAGATCTACCTCTTTTAACATAAGTAAATATAAATATAACTCACATTTTAATAGGATTTATATGATATACATTGTGATTAGAAGTGACAAATATATTATGGACGGCGAAGGGCCGTGCCTCCGATTTTGCACGTCCCAAAGAAAGAAAAAAACTCGATGACTCATAAAGCTGTGGGATCAGTTGAAATTGCAGGTTATGACTTGTCGTGTTCCTCCGTAAAGCTTTAGTAGTCATATTGCATTGAAGAATCATCGTTTTTGAAAAGAGTTACCTTCGGAAAATCGCTGTTTATCATCTCAAATTTCGAGATTTTTTACTTATTAACAATTTTCGATAGTGGTAATGCATCGTCAACATCAGTGTCTAGAGTTCATTGAGATAGGTTCTGGGTTGGATAGACTCACCAATAACATCACATCATTTTAAAATGTGTGACGTCAAGTAAATCCACACCAAGGCGTCTTTTAATATAGTTCTGTTGAATTTAACAATAAAGCGGTTCTATTTTATTAATGAAACCTATGTGTTGGCGATGACGACATTAACTACTTTATCCAGTAAGACGCGCAAATCCAAAATAATGATGTCAGGGCGGTAAAGGCGTTGTGTGATGATACTGCTAGCTAGTTCGAACGACAAATAATTTCTAAATGAGTCCATGCCATTATTAGATGTGATGTTCTGTATATGTGACATGCGTTTTTATTTTCTTGTTCTAAATTGTAAGTCATCAGTCACACAATGTGCGTTTAGCGTCAACTTAGTGCCAAAGTTATCAGTGATTTGGTTGATGATATATTGTAGTTGATCAAGCAGCACCGCTTCCTTCGGGCACTCTAAACAACTATTGCAAGTAAAATTGGAACCTGGACTACACTACGATCATGATTGGTAACCATTGCACACTCAATATATGAGGTATTTTGACATTTTACACAGATGACTGATGGCTGCGATTTTTCGAATCGTTTCCTGCACAGATTGCATACCACATTAGCTAATGGAGGCACCGTATTATCTTATACACGGTAAACAAAATTCAGTGGAATAACTACGGCACAATTAAATTGTTTGAATAATTTATATAATTTTTGAAAGTGTTTTAATTGGTAACTTACCAAACAAAACGGAAATTATTATATCAAATATTGCATACCAAATTATGCATCACCACGAACACAAGTTGAGTGCAATAGCTAGATTAATGGTAGCAAGTAGATTAAATCGTTTGAATAATTTTCGGCACTTTCCACAGTATCTTAATTAGCTTTTTAGCAGACAAGTACAAAAAAGATACATGCACATTGTAGAGTTGCTAGACTTTTTTTAATGGAGTAAGAGGAATGCACACAGACGAAACGTTAGGAAATTTTGAATATAATATCCTGAATATAATAAGCTAATACATATAAGACGCAACGTCACAATGAAGCGATAAGAATATCGTCAATGCAGACAATGTTTGTGCCAAATGTCATCCTTTTACCATGGAAAAGTCGCATTGGTGTGATAATGGCTGCTTTGGGTATATCTGGTGCTTCAACAGAGATGCGAAAATAAACTTCCACCAAAGCACCAAAGCATCAAATCTGTTAAAGAAAAAGTATTCTTACACATGTAAGTTATTTGAAACATCGGAATCGTTATTTTATTGAGAGGTCTATAGTCACCGCATGAGTGTCATTGGTTGTTGGAGTTTGGAACAAGGTGCAAAGGATTTGCCCATATACCTAATGGCGTCATTTTACAAATAAAGTTTTATTCGGCTGGGGCCGTATCTCACATAACCGACACCAATAAAATCTTTGGCACTCCATGCCTTTATTTGTGGTCATAAAAAACTGAGTGGATTAAAATGTATCTTTCACTTTTTACTCCACTAAAACGTACTGTTAAGAAAAATTAAAATATCATCATCGTGACGGCCACCATAATCAATTTAGAATTAACATGCTTAGCTTTTCGCATTCTACTCTCTATGTCCTTTTATTGGACATATGAACAATATTTTTCAAAAAAATATATCCACCATATTGTGAAGTCCACTACAATTAAATTAGAATTCGCACACTTACCTTATCAACTTCTACTCTCCGAGCCTTTTATTTGATGCCCATATGGCTGGTATTATTGAGAAAAAATTAATCGACAAGATCGTGGTGTCCGCCATATTTACTTTAGAATAAACGCATTTTTAAGCAATACGATGTATTTCCATTTGATGAGTGTACAAAATACTTTTAAACATTCTTCTTGTTTATCTTGTTGTTGATAAGCATAAAACCTCCAAAAAGGGAAAAAAGAAAATTTAATAGCTTATAACTTTGCGGGGCACGGCCGATTTTTTCCGTTCTCTCGAAGTATTAGTGGGGTGTTTTGTAAAGTAAGACTAGAAAATTTCGTTCTTGTATCTTCTATAACTTTTGAGTGATCACAAAAAAACAACTAATTTTTGTTTGAAAAAACCGACTAAGGTCCAGTTTATGCAACACTGCGGGCTTGTGTTTCAACCAATTCGGTATATTTTTGCACTGACCTTCACCTGCATTGAAGGACTTCCAACCATTTAATCAATTCAGCATTTAATGGCCAAGAATATGTATAATTTGTAGGATCTCTGAATTTTCCTTCTGAGTGTTACAAACATTATCAAAAGGAGTATACCCCCTATCCTTCAGTGGTGGGTATAATTAAATTCACTTTTAACAAAGAAAATATCGTGCTTGATTGACATGAAACAAGGCGTGCTTGACTTTGTTATGCTATCGATAAGGCGTTTTCTTGTGACGACGATTTGCAATCCAAAATGTTGTGGAACATCTGCAATTATAAGCTTCCATATAAATTATCGTCTTAAATCATTTGTTCTCTCAGTCTTGGAACATAATTCTATCGATATTACTATGATATTATATAGCACTTCATTCGAATTCGTCGAGATGATTATGCTTACTGAAAGACAATCTACCTGGTCATTAATCCTGTGGACCATAATCGAAAGTGTTCAATCTGATATCTAAGCTTACTGAAAATGGCTTCAATCGTTGACAGTAAACATTGAAACCATAAAGATTTCAGCAGATCATTTGATACTTTTCCGGAAATGGTTAGCGCATTTCATGTAAAAGTGTTAAAGGTACTTTATCACCAAGGTCAGCATTTTTTAACAATTTTTGCAGACTTTTTTCTTCGGGGTCATGAAATTCTTAATAATTGTTTTTGATAATTCTTTTTTTAGAGCTTCGTATAAATTTTGATTTGTTCGATTTTCAATGATGTGATGATTCCGCCATTTTTGATAATAATAAACAAGTGCACTAATAAGAACAAAATATTAATTGCAAAATTCGCCAAATTCATATCGGCATATATGTACAAAAAAAAAAGGAGCTATTCCCGCTTTGTGAAACGCGTTTGGGAACGGCGTCTTTGTACAATGAACGTTTCTTTAAAATAAAAACGATTGCAAGTAGTGAATATAGAAACCCTACAAGGGGAGGAACATGGATAACGTGTGGTGTCATTTGTGAAGGAAACCAAAGTGGTCTAGCAGGAATCAATGATGTTTGAACGTTGCATACTCAAAACATATGTTAAAATTCATATTAATTCTGCATGCAATGCATTCATAACGTCGATTTCACTATCAAAGTAGTTCAAGAATGATTCACCTTAAATTCAGTCACACCAGAAAATGAAGAGAGCGAATCGGCGGTGAAAGAAACGAAACCAAATAAATCTACTGCTTGAGACAATTAGGGTAAGACGTTCAATAAGTTGCTACTTGTGCATAAGACCTTTGAAAGAGGTATGCAAGAAGTAAAAAGCCTAAAGGAAGTTAGAAAAAGTTGTCTTCAGCAAAAAAAAAAAGTTATTATAGTCATAAGAAAATTGAAGCTATTCAAATCGATGCTTCCAAAACATAGAAGAACTTAAATGAACAAGGAGTATCACCAAAATATCATTTGAAAAGATAGCGAAACGTAGCGTAGAAAATCTTTGTAGAAAATTGTTATGGTTCATTCTCACCTTGTCGTGCTATATCAGATTCAGAATTTCAACTGAATTTTATCGCAAATCGTGTACAAAGTCAACTTTAACTAAGAACAAAGAAATCATCGGTTACCATTTCCGCATTGGCGATGGTACTTTCGTTGCAGATATATTCGTCGATATCTCCTTACAATCAAAACATGGAGATTAATAAACTTCGGTATCAGCTGTCCCATCTATAACAGATTATCAGTCTAGAATCAGCTTTAAAGCAAACACCTGCAATATGCCGGAAAATGTGCGGCCAGTATATCCCTTATTTCACAAACAAGGCCGTATAAACATGTCGTTTAGCTCTGGTCAATTCTTCGATTTGATGTGGATTGGTCAAATTCGCCAGACCAAAAATTAACCTACTTTTCAAAAAACCCCGACTTGGATGGGTGGTCTCTGGTGGTGTATTTGCTATTTCAAATTCGCGGTCATTAGCAACAAGCGTTCAACCTTTTGAGCACGAAGGAGTAGAGCGGCTTAGTGTATAATAACCCTCCTGTCTATCTAACTGACTTTATTATCTTTAGGGATACACTTAAGTGCCACTTGAAGGGGATCGGATGTTGTAGAGATGCACGCACGTGTTCTTGCTTAGCTAGCTAGTTCGGGAGGTATGGAGGGATTTAAATTTTTGTCTCCGCAGATGGTTACATCTAAGAGAAACATATGTGCTTTACACTTACAGGAAAAAACGAACCAGGGAAACTTTAACTGAATAGGCAGATTAGGCCCTGGTCCATTCTGTATCCTACCATACCTATGGTCTCTTTTGGCCCATGATTTGCAATGGGAGAACCCAAAGTTGGCTCCGATAACTCTCTAACATGCTTTGCTCTCACTCTCAAAACATCTTATTACATATATTTTGATTATTCATATTACTTTCAATAGGGAAAACAATATCAATATCTCTACATTAATTAAAAGAGGACAGATTAATTAGTTTGTAAGTATATATATATGGTTAATTAAATTATGTTATGTACTAAACAAATCATATATATATGTTAAATAAATAAAATAAATACGATGAAGAACGTTATAATGCGATTGTTACTGCAGATGAGAGCATTGATATTAGAGATGATGAAGTTATAATGAAGTTGGTGACGTAACGAAGACTAGAAGCTAGTATTGTTGGTGTGTACTTTAAATGTTTTGTAAACCCAAAAGTTCAGCATGAACAATTCATGACGAAATCATGGTTTTCCTTTAAGTTTATTTTTCATTAACCTTTTCTATAATAAGAATCCTTTTCCATACACTTGTAACCATAGTATGTGCCCCTACATTGGTGCTGTGGGCCCAGGTTATTGAGCCAATTTTTGTGTAATCAGACGTCTGTGTGCCTATTAAACTTAATTTTATCTAACAGCACCAGTACATCAATTTTATTCAACCAATGTAGTAGTAACTCTATCCAAGTTCTCTTGTATTTAAAGTTTTTATTTAAATAAATTTTAGGGCAATCTTGCAGTGCCACTATAAGAGAAATGGAGGCCTTTTGAGTCCTACGTACGCGTGTTAGCTGAATTAGCCAGTTCGTGAGATATGAAAGGTGTTCTATATATTTGCTCACGAACACGCCTAGGACGGTTACAACCAAAAGTAATTGCACATACTTGTCCCTTATCGAATATGCAGATTGACGACATCGTAACCTACCGAACGGGGATCATATGTGCTGCCTTTCAATACACACCCTACCTGTTTGTCTGCCTTCGTCCCCAAAAAAACAAAAGTTCGTGTTAGATTCCGGAGTTGGCTCCGAAGACTCCTTTTAATGCACTTTACTCTCATTATAAAAAAAAGAACTTACCACATTTTTAAGAGTAACAATCTATAATATAAAATATTTGAAGCACAATTATATATTATATTATAGAAGTTATCAAAACAAATATACTCCGAAGGGGATAAAACACCAAAAACAAAGTTGAATTAGTACATTAGCACACTGATATATGTGAGTCCAATTCAACATTTCAATAATCTTTGGTAACTTAACAGCAACCATTTATCCTCCCCAGTTTCCATTTATTGGCACATTATTACCTTGATGGTATTGGCTGTATCACGAATCCATTGGTCGATATCGTCTAAATTGTACACGTTTCTTTGTAACCTCATCCAATGTGTCTCATTTATAGTTTGAGACTTTTATGCGGTGCTCTTTATAAATCTGAATTTTTATGACTAAGGTGGTCTTTTTGCATCTCTGTCAATATCGTATACAATAACAGAAAAAAAGCAAAGTTTCTTCACAAAGTTTTCAGCTTTTAGAAGTTAGTTAATTTTTATTCTATTTTTCCTTCAAACTATTCTTTACTTAGGCTGAATTCATACATATTTGCTTATGAATTAATTATTACCAAAATTGGTTTTCCTCTTTCTAATTAAAACATTACATACTGTAAATATATATATATATATATATATACATATATATTTGTCTTTCTTTTGGTCCACTCTAGAAGAAATTCCTTTTTTTTAATTCCTTTATTCATCTGTTTACATGAAAATGTTCAGCTTTGTATTAGGACACCATGACGTAGAAAATACTAAATTACTTTATTACGCCTTCATTATTAAGTTACTTTGGTTATTATTGTAATACACTGAATTGCGAGTATGGACGATCATATTTATGACGACATGGATATTGCCTCTCCAATACATTTACTTAAAATTGAACAAGGTCATTTAACGCAACTACAAACAATCATTGATGTCTACTTAAATAAAACTCAAGATAGGTGGAAATATCTCTACTGTTTTTCTATTAAAATATAGAACCTTTTCATGTCACTTTAAGCGTAATTTTCAGATTACCTTTCATTTTCAGTGTAGGCCTAACTTCAAGTTTCTTTTTTCTTTCAAAATACCGATAACTTGGAGTTTCATGGAGTTTTTAATCACAAAGCAATGAATAGCGTTGTGTGTTAATCGATTACTCATTGTTGTTTAAATAAATAAATAAATCGATTGCAACTTGCTTTTTTTCTTCGATAATTATTCTGATTAAATTGATCTTCTTATTATTCACACATACAATCATAGCTAATTAAGATGGCCACTTCTTCAGATAATACATTCTAAACGATTTTGATTTTGTAAAATATTTGTCCAACACATCGCCAACGCCAAACAAAACGTCAATCAAAATGTTAATCGTTCTTGAATACTTTAATCGTTCGTATATACTTTATACGTAATACGTTCTTGAATACTTTAATACTTTAATCAGTCTCTAGTCTTAAAATCATAACCTTTTACTCCCTTAAACACATTCAGTTTGTCTTTTCTTCACTTAGCTATATTTATTCTTACTAGTTTGATTGCGTATTGTTTTAATCCGTCACTTTAATTGACATTTTCAATAACCTTTTTATTTTAGTTAGGCGTCCTTTGAGCTTAATGTAACTTCCAATTGTATTAATGCATATTCACAGAGTTTTCATGGAAAATTGTCACTAATCCAAGACTCGCTGCATCTGCTGCTTTTCTTTATTTTATATTTTTATCTTGTTTCGTTTCTATTTCTAAATTTTTTTTTTTTTCTTCTTGACTAACATCAAAATCATCAAACTTTCCATTTTTGTTTTTCTTAAACCAAACCTTCATGTTATTTTATTCGTTACAAAAATCCAACAACCCCTTTCTTTCTCAATCGCCGTCCTTACCACCGGTACCGAAAATCAAGACCCAACCAAACTCCAGCAAAAAGGGCGTCAAAGTCTCTCCCACAATTAAACTCTTTCTCGTGTGGCAACTTAGCGATTCTGTCAATGCATGGTTGCATTCTTTCTTAAGAAAAAAAAGAAATGAAACAATATTGCTAAACTAAAATCTCAGGTTACACACCTCAACGGTCACTGGAAATGGTGGCAACGCCAACAACTCGAACGAAGCACATTTATTTACCATAGGTTTTAGTATGTCGCTTTCCAAAATCGCACGGATTTCTTCTACACCGATTTTAGTAAACGGTTTGTCTAAGTTAACAATAACTTGTAGATCTTCAAACACCAGGCCTCTGTCTTCTCTATACACTTAGTGAAATCGATAAGTTCTTATCTTCATAACAGACCATTCAGGGTTCTGTTTACCTCCATTATCTCACGTCTGGCGTCTCTCAAGGCAGCTACATAGAATCTTTTCTATTTAATTTATGCATTAATGATTTTGCCTCGGTCGTTAAATCCAGCCATGTGTTAATGTACACTGACGATGATAAACACTTTTCTTCCTTCTCCTTGGAATCGCAATCGTATGAGGTTCAAATTGACTTAAATTATTTAGTTACACGATGCTCGTTAAATTTTGTGAAACTAAATGTAAAAAAATGCAAGAAGCTTTCTTTCTCAAGAAGGAAGTCATTTAATACTGAGTATTTCACACACAATTACACAGGTTGGAAAACCTAGATTCATTGATCGATTTACGGATTCTATTTGACCAAAGATTACGTTTCTATTTACACATTGAGCTCTCTTTACCTAAAGCTATGCTGGCGCTAGGTTTCATTAGGAGGTGGTCCAATGAGCTTAAGGATTCCTACATTGCAAAAAGGCTACACATGTGCTTAGTTAGTATTTAAGTATGCCTCTGCTGTGTGGTCTTCTTCCTCCAGATGTTATACAGATTCAATACAATCGGTCTAAACGCAATTGTTACTGTCTGCCCTTAGGAATTAGGGTTGGGACCCGCTTGTCTCTGTTCGTTGCTTCCGTTATCCTTACCATCACTTGAGAAACATAGATTTATTATTGGTGTCTCCTTTTTCATAAAGTTAATTAATGGTGCTATTGATTCGTCCACATAACTTGGTGAGATATGTCTCTCTGCCTCTTTATGAAAGTAGATTGCTTCTGTTAGCGTTACCGTCCCTTAAGAGACCTAGATTTGTGCTAGGTGTTTCCTTCTCAATTAAGTTAATAAATGCTACTATTGATTCGCCCATATTACTTGGTAATTAATCCCAATATCGGACTGTTTAAAGTCTATCAAAACAACTATCCTTAATACGCGCAATTTGCCTATGTCGTATTTAAACTAACTTGCAATCTTAGAATCTCACTGTAATTCGAAAATTAACTGAATTTGTTTACTGTTATCGGATTTCGAGCTTTGCAATGGCTTAGGGGTTCACGCGCAACTTGGATCTGCACCAGTTGTGAGTGTGCCTCAGCGCTAGATGTGTACATGCTATTTTTTTTCTTTCTTTCTTTTTCTTTATTTCTATTTATACGTGAATTATTATTTTTTTTATTCACTTCTCTTTGTATACTTTGCATTACTTTTTAATAACAATTAATATAAGATTTACTTCTAAGGGACAATAGAAGTTGGCTGTTAATTTATTTTAGCTAAGTTTCCTGTGTAAACAAATAATAAATAAATAACTATATATAAATAATTACCGATATTCTAAATGTTAACTATGGATTGAAATAACGCTTTATCGAGTCAATGTTTATCGTACTTGCTATGTTACCAGTAACACAATTTTGGAATTTTCGTTCAGATTTTCTTTTGAGAAATACGTATCATGGCAAAATTGAATATTAAAAGTTGTGGCTATCCACTTTGATTTCGGCGAAAGGAATTTAATGTGCAAATATTTTCCTTATATACCGACGTATTGCTTCATTGACTTTCGATGTAAAATGCTACATGCTGCACAAAACAAGTGTACTAGAGTAAGTTCTTTTCATTAATGATTTTTTACTATTTTATAGCGAGATCGCATTACAATATTATATGAATCAGACATAGAGCTTATACCAGGTTCACTGCAATTAACATGCAAGACATTATGGTTTCAGTGGAATTATGGTATATCGTATGGTATTTGTGAGTCTGAGTTATATTGTATCACTATAAGCCTGAATTGATATTATCTATAGTATAAATATGGATCATATTATAAGGATTGTAATATTAAAAATTACTGTTTACATATTGTTTGCGAAATGTGGTGGTATTCACAATGATGTTAGGACGGCAAACTGGGGTTACATCGTCACAAGCAACAGTTAGATGTGAGTTCATCATCCGAGCATTGATCGGTTAGTAAATCTGCAAGAAAATTAATTATATATTTGCTGTCTATGTCAACAGTTCCGACTTAAAACAGTTTGTAGCAAACTATTTTAGCCTCTTCTTGCCGTGTTAGGCTTCTACTACTGTTTCAGGCGGACTCAACAGACTCAACAAGAAATTTTTTTTTTCTAGAATTTATTCAATAAAGCGGTCACATGTTGATAATTATAAAATTTTGACGCTCAACTTGGAACCAAAAATCACAATAAACAAGAGATTGGGAAAAATGAATTAATTAACTGGTTACATAAAACGATGAATAAAAAATTGAAGCCCACTGAGAATAAGGATAGTAACAACGACAATATCAAAACTTATTCAGAAGGTGACACTGCTCACAACGGTAGCCAAGGGTTTTAAAAATGGAAATGATAAATGGAACAAAGTAACAAGGTTCATATCACACAATGGTAAAAACAAGGAAGGATGCTACCGTAGGTGACGGTAGCGAACAATGTCTTGAGATTATAATGGCTGCTTCAAACGTGATGAAAACATGTCGACCTATAAATCAATATCAATATCACAAACCTCACAAGTAACACACAAGTAATAACACAAATCATTTTTAAATATACTTTATCACAAGTGCAGCCACTCACGATTCTGTAAAGAATTTTGATTTCCCGGGAATTAAAGGAAGCTTTTGATAAGGGCTTAAAGTTTGTAAGGAAGTGTTTTGCTTCCTTACTAATAACAAATCTGCACGTATAATTGCCCACCCGTAGTACGAAATATCCCTCTCTCGTTACCAAGTAAATTCTAAAAGCACTTGGTCTGGCTGTCCGGTTCGTCCGTTAAGTGTAAGTATAGGTACCTCTCTGTTTACCGTCTCCTTAGTGTAAGTGTGGTATAAGCATGTGTAAAAATACCTTCTCTTTATAAACATGTTTTATATCTTCACACAACATGCCTACTATTGAGTAAGACATCATAGGCATATATATAAGGATCTTGTATTCTCTATATTTATTTTTGGTAATATTCTTATGCTTCCTATACGCGAAATCGTGTACTGGTATATTAACAGTTACGTCAATATGCAAAGGTTTGCACATTGAATTTTTGTTGGTTTAACTAACACACATTCCAATATATTTACTTTTCCTTACCAGCATAGGCATACACCTAACGGTCTTCTATGTTATACGTATTGTGTCTTAAACGAGATCATTTGCCTAAACGTCTATTCGTTGACGGACATTGCATACATAGACATGTACATAACGAGCTAGCATTGTCTATATTTATTTTTGCTTCCCACAAGCAAAATCATATACATAAATCACTGACTATCCACCTGAGTGGCCGAGTAGGCAAGAGTCTCAACTAGCAACTCAATGGTCGTGAGTTCAAATCTCAAATGCGGTAGAGTGTTTAATAATTTAGATGCTAGTGCTTTAAGATTTTAGTCTTAGAATTTTTTCTCTAGCCAAAATTTATAATAATAATAATAATAATAATAATAATAAAACACTGTCTTCTTTATTAATAAGTTACAGCTAGCCTATTGAACTGTTATTATTGTTTAGGGATTAACGGTTACATATGGCAATATATGTATTTTGTTACCGACCCATAGTTTCCATATACATGCATGCTCACACATTTCAACTATAAGTAGCATACATATTATGAATTTACTAATGGATACATAAGTAAGCATTGATATATTGTTCAATTGTATATTGCAACACATACATCGTATAATGTGTGCCAGCCTGTAACAGGCACAGACAGAGCAACTGCGTAACGGGACAGACTAAAAAATAGCGTGAAACAACACGCTCGGTCTTTCATTTCTGGTACAGCAGGCGAAGGGGTAAGATTTTTTTTTTTTTGGACTGTACGGATAGGGAATGGCTGGCTCAGCTTAGTCATTATCTTCAAACAACGGATGAAACTACTCTCTCTGATGACTTTGCGCACGGTTAGGGAGAATAAAAGCAATTAGAAGACAGGCAGGAACCGACGAGTACCCCTATTGGCCCAAGGTTAGCTGCTGTAACATCTTCCGCGTATTTTGGAGAACTTCTCGCAGAACTCGGCACGTACGGAGCGTGAAAAATACTATCGAATAAAATAACTACGAGCAAGAGTGGCGTCGCGAATCACTACGCTGGTCTTCTTTTCCTCCTACGCAAATCACTTATCGCATGTTGTGCATCCCAATTGTAAATAAGATAAGTAATAAGAAAATACTTATCGAATTCCCTGTAAATAATAAAAAGATAAATTGGAAGAAAATACGAAGATCTAAGGCTTTTTTTATATAAATTTCTTGGAAAGGAGGTACCTGGGAAGCCCTAAGCATACCCGGAATAAGAAGTCCCGTTACAAGTTAAATGTGGGATTTATTTTATAGAAAACGTGATTGAATTTGCCACGAGAAATATCTTTAAATTTGTCATTTAGTTGTTGAAAGATGTGAATACGAATTGTCCATATTGTTTCATTGGGAGTATATTTGTCGGACGAAATCGTACCATCAAATTGAGCCCTTTTTGAATGAAGACCAGCTTTTTCATTTAAAAAAAGTAGCCACGGTGATCGGGTATTCAAACAGGATGGTCATCCACTTGAGATTCATATAATATACTGTGTATATCATATACATACTGATTGTCTGCGTCGCTTTTATTTATTAGAAGCAGAGCTGACTTACTATTAGAAAAAACGACAAATATTTTATGACCATTCATTATAGCTAACTTCAAAGCATGTACGATGGCGATCGATTCAATAAAAGTCGAGGAAAGCTTCACTACCGAGAAGCTAGACACATTATGTCTGAGGGGACTGTCAATAGCATATATATCATAGCCGTTGTTTTAATAAAGAAGGATCTTTTTTGACATAAGATTCTCACAGAAAAAAGATTGACATTTCCCTTCGTAGTAAAGATCGATTCAAGGATATTCAGGAAATCTCTACTTTTCTTGGTAACAAAATTCTAGAGAAAAAAATTCTTGTCAAAAATGTGTAGCTGCAAGAGAAAGCACCACAGAGAGATATAACTTTCTAGAAACAGAAAAGATTCGTTATGTTAACCTTAATTAACTCCTTAACAGTACAAGAAAGAGCTCTTTCAGAGACAGAGCTCGGACAAGACAATAAGGATATGAGGGCGTTTTTGGAAGGCAATCCTGATTGATTATTAATTATGAGTTTGATGATATTACATCCCAATTGACAGTTTTTAAAAGCTTCCTCATAGTGTCCACGAAGAGTGAGGCTATCATTTAAAATTGTGCGAAGAAATCGAAGGGATTTGACCTGATTAACTTTAGTTCCTTTAATAAAGAGTCTAATTTCACGTTTAGAATCATTGCAAAATAAATTTGGTCGGGTTTGCTAGGCTTATAATATCAATTACAAAAAGGATGAATCAACAGACACAATTAAGCAATCATTAGCACATTGAAAAATATGAGTTTGTCGTCTTGAAGGTCATGCAAATTAGCTGTATATAAATTGAAAAGTACGGGGATCAAGCAACTGGCTTGTGAAATACCACCGTATACTTCACCCCTCTCTGTACCCATTAACATTACCCTTGGATAGAAATTTTAGTATCCACAGACGTATTTGAAGAAAGATTGAAAAGTTTAAAATAAATCTAATAAGCTTCATTAAAGTTAACACAATCATAGCCTTTGCTGATATCCAGCGAAAGCGTAACAACCATTTTACCATTTTTCTGTAGACTTGCTTTGGGAAAAGGTAGTTCATTAAGGCACATATTCGTCGATTTGCGTCTTTGATAAGCATAAAGACGAGTTGGTATAATGTGGCTAGGCTTGAAGA
The DNA here is from genome assembly GCA_001077435.1 of Glossina morsitans morsitans. Lineage (NCBI taxonomy): Eukaryota > Metazoa > Arthropoda > Insecta > Diptera > Glossinidae > Glossina > Glossina morsitans. Next base: position 124,097 of record CCAG010012307.1, read on the forward strand.
AATCTTCTCGTTAACCGTGAGATTAATAATTTTTATGAATACAAATATCAGCTAAGTGGGTCCTACGTTGCTTACATCGTTTAAGTCTTTACCTGTTTTAGGAATAGGGACAACTTTGGTACATCGCACATCGAAGGTTATAAAGTTCATAGACCAGTAGTTACTAATTACATGCAATAAGATAGTCAAGTTCTCCCCAGGTAGTGCCCCGACCATATCATACTTGACACCATCACGTTCTCCAGGAGTTGTTTTCTTTCTGGATTGTTAAACATACTTTAATTCGAGAAGAGTGTATTATTGAGAAAAGAATTGAAGGTGTTGTAATCTGATTGACATGTGGAATAAAGCTCTTGAGTATATCTAAGTATCTTTTATTATCAGGTTCATTCCAAATAGTGCAGCTGGCATTGTCACACAACTGTTTAATCATGACAGTTATATGTGTCCTTTTCGTGTTATGAAGAGATTATATTATCAATAAGTCCAAAAAAAAAAAAATATTATAATATTTATAAATCAAAAAAAATGAAAAGCGCTAATTGCGAAAAAAAAGCTAGTTTGAATATATAATTATCGAGAGAACAGAAGACTTTTACGATTTTCGGATTAAAAATTACCAAACAATTTTCGTTCAAATTTACGTTACTCTTTTTGAGTGAGTGTAGAGCTGCACTTCACATTACCAATAACTCACCATAAATAATAGCTGGCTTGAGCAAAAACTCAGCCGCTACACAACCATAGTTCCAAAGCTATTTATAAATGAACCCGCTAATATCAAACATTGTACCACGTCAGTCATCACAGAATAAGATTCATCAAAGCACTAAACAAAACGGAGCAGATAAGCTGAGAGAAACGGAGGTTTGACAATGGCAATATGCCAAAAATTAACAATTCCGAGCGTTGTTTATTCAGTGCTAAAACTTATGAATCTGTACCCAGAAATAAACAACGCATGTTTGTACAGATTAATTCAAAAATTATTCATACGAAGATCAACATATATCTTCATAATCAAAGAAAACTAACGATGAAATAATTATGAGGCGATATCTCAAAATTTTAGTATTAACAGATGGGATGCTTCACCGAAAGAAACAAAAATATGCAATTCCAATGAGATGGTCCCCAAACTAGACGCCACGTTTATGTAAAAATAATATGTTTACGATTTGATATCGTACCGTTTTGCGTAATAAAAACTTTTGTGCAACAGATTTAATTAAATTAAATAAAATTTGTGTGGCTTTTGAGTAACATCTAAAAGCATTACGTAAGTCAAAAAAGTCAAGGAGTTGGACCGTGTAAACGGATAGGTACATGTATCGTTAGTAAGCTAGCTAGTTCCGCAAAATTGGGGGGCAGTTCCACTTATTATCCCACAGACAATCCACAGGCGGTCACACTATCTACCGGACGGGCTGATAGTATGTCGTAGACCCTATACCCTGGACTAGCTACAGTCTCCTTCGATCCATTATTTGGTATGGGAGACTATGAAGTTAGGTCCGATGACCGCTAGATCTAACTCTCCTCAAATAATAAAAATTGATTTGTATTTACATTTTTTTCACAACATCACGAAGATATTAATATTAATGTTTTCTTTTTATTAAGTATACGCAAAGCTACAAAGTGCATACGACTGCATGGGCAATGATGTCAAGCGAATGCTCGACAGACGTCGACAGGACGCCTAGCGGCGTTTGGGACCTCGCCAAGTAAGCCCAAACAGATTCCGAGACCCACAGGAGCGAGACTTTTACAGAATCATAAAGTAATTGGGATGAAAGAAAATTGCCCTCGGCAAGGCACTTAAAGTCAGGTACGGGGAGCTCATTTTACATCGAAAACAGGACATGGCGACGTACAGGCAGACTACTAAATGGAAATATTGAACACCCCTGATAAACCCGCTTATCCCTGCCGTCAACATAACGAAAGGCTTGGCACACCGACCGACAAACCCGGCATAACTGAAATCGAGAATACAATTAAAACAATCAAAAGCAATAATACAGCGAAATTGACAATATATCCTCAGAGCTAGTAAAAGCAGATTCCTATTGCTATTTCCCGGCGCATACACCATATCGTAGACGATTTCTGATACATCAGCAACGATCTCAAAGGTGGATATCATAATTAAAATTCCGAAGAAAGAAGATCTGACTGAATGCAAGGACTTGTCATAGTAAATAAGATAATAACAAACATAATAAATAAAAATTATTTGATGCATTATCCCATGACATTTGCAGCAAACAAACTGACTTCCGTCCCAACAAACGTGGCATTGACTACGTCAACAGGCTCAGAATAATAATAGAAGAACCACTCGAATAGCGGTCTACGCTAATCTAATCGACTTTGAAAAAGCTTTCGACACACTCCACTACCGAACGCGCTTCGCTGCAAAGGAATACCACAAAAGCTTATATTCCGTGTCCTTGTAACGTAGACACTTTTAGTCGTCCCCTGTGGTAAAAAAATGTTAAAAATTATTTTGGGACCACACTTCAGTGGCACTAAAAGAGGATCGGAGGCTGCAGAGACGGTCGTACGTGCTTTATCTGCGCTAGCTAGCTCGGGAAATATGGGGAGGTTTAAATGTTCTCTCACAGAAACTCCACAGACTTAAGAGAATTGCAAGTTCTTTACTCTTACAAGAACGAACGGATGGACTTAACCTACCTTACCGAAAGCGCATATCATAAGCCGTGGGCCGCTATTTACCCCACCATACCTATGGTCTCTTTCGGCCTATGATGTCTATGGGAGATTCCGTTGAGTTCAACGGCTCCTAAGCTACCTTCCTCTCATAAATAAAAGAGACATCTATTAGTTCATTTTTATATTTTAATTCTAGAGAAATTGAACAACATAAAAGGAATGTACAATTAAGGACAGAATAATAGTTTTGTTAAGATGTGTATGTAAGAAGAAGATAAAGAAACAACTTATTTAAGGAAAAAAAAAGGGCTAAAACAAATAAGAAAGTTATATTCCTGCATACCCACCACTATGCTTTTCGCATTCTACTCTCCAAGTTCTTTTATTTGATACCCATGTCGCTGGTACAATGGTGCCTACCATATTCATTTTAAAATTAACCCATTTTTAGGCAGATAATATATCTTCATTTGAGGAGTGTGCAAAATAGTTTTAAACAGTCTGTCTTGTTTGCCGTATTATAGATAACCTCAAAAAAGCGAAAACAATAAAATTTAATTACTCGTAACTTTGTATAAGAATGGCTGATTTTGTCCATATTTAGACGTAAAGATGTGTTTCGTAAAGTAAATACGGAAAATTTCAGCCTTCTAATTTTAATAACTTCCCAGTAATTATCTAAAAATTTTTGTAAAAAAACCGGGTTGTGTTCAGCTTTCACTCTATTCTGCTTCTGCTCTGACCAATTTGGCCCACTTTCGATACCAACCTGCGTGCAGAAACTTCCAATGTTCCTACAGAATTTGAAGTCGATATCTTCAGTTTTGCGACCAAGAGAGTGCCATCAATACGCACCACACACGCATGCAGGCGGGCAGACATTGCTAAATCAACTCAGAATTTCAAATTGATCAAGAATACGTATATTTTATAGGATCTCTGAAGCTTCCTTCTGGGTGCTATATTACAGTGGTGGGTATAAAAAATAGTATATAAAAAAGGTATTTGTTTCATGAATTGAGTTTCTTCTACAAAGTATTAAATTAAAATTACTAATAAATTTAATTGCCTCTTTTTGTTTAACATTATTTCTTGATAAAAGTTAACAAGCTGCTTCTTTTAACACCATCGAAAATATTTCTTCTTTATTATTTTTAAGATAAAGGGTCCAAATGCACATAAACGTCTCCTCCATGTCAGCGTGGCATCAGTCTTCTCCCAGCCTTTGGAAAAGTGTTGCAGAGGGTGATGCTTGCAAGACTTACTCAAAATCCTGTTTTAACTGATAGGCAATTTGAATTCCGTAAGGGCTTCGTACCAACAATGCTTGCATACATGTACAAGCATACAGCGCATGTAATATGGGACATGTACTAGGCATATTCGTTAACTTTGAGAGTGCCTTGATCACCTTAGCTGAGCCAAGCTAGTTGCCAAACTGGGATGAGTTAACTGATTGGAAATTAAATTCTTGGCTAGTTAGTTCTCTCAGAGAAGCGCACGTGTTGTCGCTACGAGCGGCATTGTTTATAGAGTTGTGGTAAGAGGTTGTGTAACGTACACTGTCTATATCCTTCCTTCTATAGAAAACTATTAACTGCATTAAATTTTAGGGCAACTTGAAAGTGCCACTTTAGGAGAACTGGAGGCGTGTGAGTCATGCGTACGTGCCAGAGTTGTGCCAGCTAGTTCGTGAAATGTGGAAGGGGTTCTATATTTTTGGCTTACCATCACTTCTCAGACAGTTACAACTAAAAGAACAGAACGTAGTTACTCTTTAACCGTCAACTGGACGGACATAACCTAACCTATCGAACGGGCATCCATTATACCTCTGGGTCTTTCTATATCCGCCCTGTCTATGGTCTCCTTCGGCTCATGATGTCTACGGGACACATTGATGTTGGGTCCGAAGACCCTTCTAACCTTTTCTAATTATTAAATTTCTTTTTTAAATATTTTAAATGTATTAAGATACTGTTTACTTAATTTATTTTTCTTTTACTTTTTATACAGAATTTTTTATTTTAAAATGTATAAGAGGTATCGTTTAATTTATTTAACTGTAAATATGTATGCATGCATGGATGTAACTAAATATGTAATTAAACACGTATATGAATGCTTTTATTATACTTAACTTATATAACGCTACAAATGACGATGCTGCTTTTATTATGACAATTAAGTTACAGGATCCACGTCAATATCACCGATGATTATGTATTTGGAACAACAAAAATCTTCACCAGGGCCAAGTTAATTTTGCTACGGCACTGCACTTAACGTTAAAGTTGTGTTGACGCAATTGTTGGTTAATTTCTTCCATGCATGGTAAAATATATTTGGCTTCATTATCCTCGTTATTTAGTATGCCACGAACTAGATCAGTTAAGTTTTTATCAAACATACGTTCAACGTTACCTTTTACTTTCTTTTTATTATATAGTTACATTTATTGGTCACTGGCTACTATCTATTGAATTGTTTGCCAACAAATTTTAAAGATAATTGATTACTTCTTCCAAAGACGACAAGAAGTTTTATTATTTGAATATTAATAACAAAAGGTAAGGATAACCCACCATACGGAGTTCGTTTATTTTTTTATATAATTATTTGTCTGTGGCACATTTCCTAATGTTCTGTCTGGTCAGGCTTTGGTTGATTTGTGAGTACAAATAAATGACAGCTTCTGTAATTGTTCTGCTGTAATTCGTCGTAGTGTACTAATTTTATATATAATTTATTCATTATAAAATATTTTTACATGGAACACTTTAGTTGAGATATTCTCTACTTAATCTAAATTTTTATACGTTTTCTCAAGAATCAATTCAATAGCAAGTTTCTTTTTCCTTTACTTCAATGGAATTTATTTTCCCAAGTTGTATTTGTGATTTTTTTATCAATCCTTTTCTATTTTTTTTTATAGAACATTGTTCTTCTAAAACTTTTCATAATACTTTATTAAAACTTCACGACCATTTGTTTATAAATGTCCCCTTTTACCAATCATTTTCTACATTATTCACTTGTTGATAAAAACAATTCCTTTTTCTTCTTCTTTAACTAAAACTCCGGTCATAAGAAATCCAACAATATCCTTCTTTCTTAATCGCCATCCTCCTCCATTGAAAATCAATAACAAACAAAAACCGACAAAAATGGTGTCAAAATTATGCCACCATTAAACTCTTACCCCTGCGACAACTTGACAATCCTGTCAATGCATGGTTGAAGTCTTTTTTAAGAAAAAATAAAGAAACAAGACTGCTAAGCTAAAACCTCATATTACAGTTGTCCGCAAGCATCTATCTGCGCATCGTTAGTTTGGAATATTATTATATATCCTTTGTCAAGACAGCTAGAGGGGAACACGGCTAGTGAGTATGCGAAGTCCATGTTTATTCTGTTGACTGGTTCCACATTTCTGCAGTTGCATCCATAGACTCTATCCCGCACCAAGTTTCAGGTTATATGGAAACTGACGCCGTCTCTCCAATGGTTTTTCTTATACTTCTTTCGTTATTTTCTTGCACTTTTTTCTGGTGGAACGGGTGTCAAGAGCCGCTGGAGCAATCTCCCAGCCTCGACCTAACAGTGAAAGCGGTCTATTGCGGGAGTTTCCTGGTGGCAATGGTTGTTCTCAAGGATCTCGGGAACATTAAATATTTGACTATATACACATTTTTACTCTGGAACTGCAAGGTAGCCTCCCTTGCTTCTTGTGGGACGTGAGTGACGTCTTTTCACTCCATCGGGCACCGTAGGATTGACTTAAACACTTAGCTATAATAGACTACAGTGCAATAAATGGAAATTTTCCATTCTTTATTATGTATTGACTTTATATTGACAGAATGTAACTTTTATATTGACGGAGTTTTATTATTATTATTATTATTAAATCGCTAGCATCTAAGGCTTTCGGCTTTATTAAAAACTCTACCGTACTTGAGATTTGAGCAAACGACCATTAAGTTGCTCTTGAAAGACTCTTGCTTACTCGACCACTCAGACGGATTGACAGAGTTTTAATAAAGTAAAAATGTATTATTTTAATTAACTGTTGTCTAAGTACGCGATAGATGCTTTGTGTATAACTGAAACAGAGTTTCAATTGAAAATCGACGACTATTTCTACGAACTTATCAGTTTTGAGCTTATACGTCACAAAAAGACTGTTGATCCAGGAGCTAGTGCTATTGATCAAGAGGGGTTTGAAAGTCAAAACTTTATTTAACTTAAATAGTGTTGGTGCAGTTGAATATGTCGCTCTTGAAATTCATTTTATTTATCTGTATTTTACGTTAGAAGCTTTGTGAGTATATATGATCAACGACATTGTTAAAATACCCTTCTAGTGTATCATATAATTATGTTAACTGATTGAACCGTAAGACACTCATAGTTTTCTTAGATAAATGTTTTATTGTACTAAATTATATATTATATTTATGATGTTATTGAAAAATATCGATTTAATTTATTTAATTTGATGTTATACAAGCTCAATTCTTGGTTTAATTTTTTATCTATATTAATATAGGCAAAGCAACGGCGCTGGCACAAAGTAAATAAAGGAAGAGTTCATTTCTTTAGCGTTGCCATCATCTTCGTTGCTATCAAGTTACCATTTTACAATGCATTGCAACATATACATGTCATACCGACGGGCATAAAATCATGCCCAATCGGTTAGTTAGAAAAGCTTTGTCTATCCATCATGCTCTTCGATAGAATAGTAAAGATATGTGTATTCTTTTGTTTGCAACTGTCCGCCTGTCCGACGAACGTGTTTAATCTCCCATTACCACCGATCTACCTTTTCAAGACACATGTCAATAGTTGGATGGTCTAGGTTTGTAACCAATAGGTTTTTCAAAAATAATATGTTGCCAATTTACAGGCATTGTATATCCTTGAGTTACATAAGAGATGGCTCCCAATATAGGGTCCGGCTTCTTCAGAAATTCGGGAATATTGCACACACATATTTTGCAGAAGCAATCTGTGGCCCAAGCTCAGACATTTAAGGTCTTTTTCTGTTGCAGGCTGCTGATGTAATGACATTGCTCCGTACTATCCGCAGTAATGGTTTATTTACAATTGTTGTGTCATGAGTAAAGCAACACAAAGAAGTATGTGACTTTAAAAAACAAAAAATCAATAAATAAGCACAAATCGAATTTAGCCAACTAGCGTATTTTGCATTCACTTTGACAAGTTGATCGCAACTGCTGTTCTACACTTGTTTTTGTTTTTATAGTTGATGATGGCAAAGTTATTACGAATCTCGTTGTAGCCACGTTTTTCGTTGTTGTTAATGTAATTAACCTAATCGCGGCTGTTATGCCTGAGGACTCACTGTAGCTGCTATCGAATTAAACACTTGTATAGGAAAAAAAGAAAGAATACAAAATTTGATCCGCCTGCACGTACGTATACGAAAGTAGACCTAAAAGTGTGAATACCTTACAGGGGCCTTTAAATGTTCTATGAATTCTGAGTAATTTTCTGTAAATTTGTGCTAAGTTTACATACAAAAGTAATAAGAAGCAATTATCGATAGAAAGATATGAACATCAAGAAATTGTCTTTAATGGTAGTTTTGAAAAGAACAAATCAAAGAAAAAAAGTAGTGAACAGTCTGAAATGCATTTTTTTATTGTGCCTCGAAAGGAATACAAGTGCAGCAATCCAGAAAAGAAAGCGCCATGTAAGAAAGGGAAGGAAGAAGAACACCACACCGAGTAAGAAACGTGTCACGAAGAGGAACTAATTAAACAAAGTTAAGCGAAACCGCAAAAAATAAGTATATTATTTTAGACCAGGTTTAAGAAATAAGAACAAAAAAATTAAAAAAATAAATTAATACATAAGAAGAAAAAAATTGATGTTCGTCATGACATTTATGAAGTAGAAGAATAGGACGTTTCGCAAAGTTGAGGAAGGTGTGCGCGGGTGTATGTGTGTGTGGATATTACAACGGACGGTGTTTTACCGGACCGACAAATCCATAGACACAGTCTAACGGACAGGAGAACAATACCGACGGACCGTAGGACTGTTATGTGACATCCCGCCATTAGTGATCACGATAGGTTTAAACTATTTAATTCAATTTGGAAATGTAGCTGGGCTAGCCAGGCGGAACAAAGTGTAGCCAAAGCTCTATAGTATTATTACAAATGTTTTTACTTGTTTTTGTTATTTTTATAAACATAAACATATATATATTGAATAGTAATAGCAAAATGGCATACGTGAAGGAGACAACGATAAGTGTAAGTTGTGTTGTTTGTCAACAGGAAACTTTTTTGACTAAATATTTAACAATCAGCCCCTGTCGTCATAACTTTCATAAGCTATGCCTTACAAAAAGAAACCAGTAGTACATATGAGTTTTTTGAAAGTGCTTTGTTTACCAGAAGTCCCGAATATACTGTTGAAAAATAAGTCTGTATTTTTGAGCATTTATTGCCTCAAATTGCTACTTTGAGTATTTCCCCTAGTGATCCTGGTGGACAACAACGTGATTTACATACTATGGAAGAGGAAATAGTCAATAAATAACCAACTATAATGCTGAATGCTTTGAGGCAATAAATAAGCGGCATGATAAAAAACGAGCATCAGTCAACATTTTAGTAATTTGAATTTTCGAGATAATAGTTCAATAATGAAAAGTCAATGATTGGTTTTGGTGTTATCACTGATCAGTGAGTCCAATTGTGTGGCAGAATTTATCTTCAGCCCTTCGTAAGCAGTTTGTGGATACTCGTAGAGAGTTTGATATTATGGAGTTAATTCGAAATATAAAACAAAACTCTAACGAAAAATCTGATGGTTTCTACAATTCGATTTATGAATTAATAGGCAGGTTACACCATTATGCCAGAATTTCAGTACGAGATACTACATTTGAAAATTCACTTTATTCATCAACTACAAGGTATATGTCGCAGGCGGGAATATATCTTTCAGAACATAAAGCACAATGATAGTAGAAGTATTGGACGAAAAGATATGCGATCTCTTAGACTCAGGAGTTTCGATTACTTTCGCTTATTTGCATAGGAGGTAAACCGGCAACAAAGTTTATTAAATCGGGGAAACCACGCAAAATAATTAAGTCTTCTGTGAAAACCGCGGATGGTAAATCACGAGCTTTTGAAGGGTTCATAAAAACCGTCATCAGGTTTCGAGGAATTGGGAAATGTTTATTATTCTATCTCTCTCATGTTCACTGTCTTTAGGTTATGACTTTTGGAATGCCTTCAATTAGTTTCCGATAGGATTTGTCTCCGAAATACCCGATTATATAAAATAAGAAATAAGAAAAAGAAGACAGCTTCTATAATTGAAATGAACTGCAAAAGACGAAATTAAACAAAGTAACCAATATTTTCCCTTCCTAGGGAAAAAATGGTCTAGGTAAAACGAATGTGCTGTCCCATTTTATCGACACGGATGTAGCGAAAACAATAAAACAACGACAGCTTTTGAGAACTTGATGTACGATAAAGTAGGCATGTTCAAGTTAGGGGTAGTGCAGGAATCCAATAGTACACAAAGTTCTCCAGTGGTGCTTGTCCACAAACCACGCAAAAATCGCTTGTATGTGGATAGTCGGAAGCTAAATTCCGTTACTAACTAATACCAAATATAGAAGGAATACTTAGCAGGTTGCCGAAAGCCCAATTTATAACTAGCTTAGACCTCAAGGACACATATTGGCGCGATTCCTGGTACTCCTGATTGGCCTCGATCAATTTAAAGTTATAATTTTTTCTTATGTTATGCAACACAAATAATGTGTAAGCAGATGGGAGTAGGTATTATATGTATGTTCAGGGGCAATATGCAATTTTTGTGAGAAAGAGACGGAAGATATAGATTTTGTTGGTAATAGTGACTTTTGGAGTGCGCTACATTGGGATAAAATTTTTGTTTGATGACTCATGCTTTTTTTGTGGGATGAGACACGCCTTTTTTGTTATGCTATGTAGTTAATTGTGCTCTGACTTATGTATTTCGAGGCAATTTTTGTACTATGAGAACTTTTTGCGGTTTTGACTTGTGCATTTCGATAAAATTTTGTACTATGAGAATTTTTTGCGGTTTGATTTACTGACCTATAAAAACTACTATTCTATTTTAGATACTTTTGAGGTCTTTCCGAAGAAACGTGCGAGGTATGGAAACCGCAAAAAATTGAATTAATTAAAAACTATTCTATTTTGGGGAACATTTGAGGTCTTTCCGAAGAAATGTGCGAGATATGGAAACCGCAAAAAATTGAATTAATTAAAAACTATTCTATTTTGGGGAACTTTTGAGGTTTTTCCGAAGAAATTTGCGAGATATGGAAACCGCGAAAAATTGAATTATTTAAAAACTATTCTATTTTGGGGAACTTTTGAGGTTTTTCCGAAGAAATGTGCGAGATATGGAAACCGCGAAAAATTGAATTAATTAAAAACTATTCTATTTTAAGGAACTTTTGATGTTTTTCCGAAGAAATGTGTGAGATATGGAAACCGCAAAAAATTGAATGGGTTTTTCCGACGAAATATGTTATAAATGTATAACAGATTTATAGAATCTACAACATCGTAGCTACTATCATATTTACGAGATTAGATTTTAGGGTATAAAAGGCATCTAGCATTTAGAAGTATATAACATTTTAAAGTATATCATCAACAATATTTGAATATATTTATCAAAAAAATAATATGGATATGTTATTAAATAATATTGGCGAGTGAAAGTATTAAATAATATTGGCGAGAGTCCTACTTATGAGAAGAAAATTATGTCCCTGAAGGACTTTCCAAAGGACAAGCGTTTAAGGATATTATCAGCTGAGAGAAAGCAAACAAGTTATGGTAAAAAGATTATGTTACACCTTCAAGATAACGTTTTGTTTCTACCCGATAAATTTAACGCCATAGACGATGAGATGCTAAAGGATCTTTCATCAGGACAAATTCTTATCGGGAAAGAGATGACGAATGACGAGAAAAATTATAATTTTAATTTTAAACGTTTAGAATAATAAGTATTCAGCAATAGCACTAAAAAAATTAAGCATTTGCGGTTGCAATTAAAGAAAATAAAAACCCAAGAATAAAAAATGAACCGCTTGTTTTTATTTTTTCTCATCTATTTTGTGGTTTTTACCTTCCTCCCATCCTCTTCACCCTTCCCCTACAATTTAGATAGTATAAATAAGTAGATTTTTGAAAAATGTACATCATTATCGTGTTAAAATTTGAAAGTGTCAAGTGTCACATAGATTTAATAAAGAAAAAATGGTGAATTTTATGTGTGAATTTTGTGGTAGAACATATAATCAAAAGTGCTCCTTAAATCGCCACTTAAGGATGCACCATCAATTCAATTGTGAAATTCAAGTGAAATTTTCATCTTTAAACGATTTTGTTAAACATCAACATTCGACGAATCATAATCGCAGGAAGGAAGAAAAAGATGTATATTGCGATAAGAGTGAAATATTTGTAATGAAAGAAATGTGGCCTTATCATGTACGCACAAAGGACAACTGGAATAAATGGATGGATATAAGTGTAACGTGCGTTGAATCCACATTTCACAATCGCATTGAAACCTACAAGTAAGAGAATAGAAACAAGGAAAATTTAATTCTGGAAGACTTTCTCACTACCATCGAGAATAAAATCATAAGGACATTAAGAAATACTACGCAAAAACATATAAATATTAAATTTAATTGCACATTATGCTGTAAGTACAGCTTAATGAAGGAAGGTTGTGAAGAGGAAAAGCGCGACTTCACACATCAAACAAAAATGAAAGTGCTAAGTTGAAATCAAACAGATGAAGATATTTACGCAATTTTCACGGAGCAACGCAATATCCTCTCGAAAAAAATGAGTGAATTTCAAGAGCGCGACAGCGGATGGACATTAATAGAAATTTCACATCTTGAAATTAATATTAACAAATATCAACCCATAAAAGGATCGGCTTATATACGTTTACTTGTAAAGACATACAAAAAACATGCTTGCATCAATGTACAAAACAGTGATGAGTACTGCTTTAAGTGGGCAATAATATCGGCCATGTTCATCATATAAAATCGTGAATATTCGAGCTGACATAATAGTGTTGCGTAATAACGTAATCTTAAATTTTGAAAACTTGAATTTTCCATTAACGGTGGATAACGTGAAAGCCTTCGAGCTGCAAAATCCTGAAATAAGTGTAAATGTGTTCGGTCTCGAGAATGATATTGTTGTGGGTCCATATTATTTTACACAAGAAGAAAAGCGAAATCATATTAACCTATTGCTGTTGCAAGAGAATGAAAACTTTCATTGTGTTTGGATTGAGCATATATCGAGGTAGGTTAACTTGTATACACAAAAATTTTTTTCCAATGTTTATTAATATGTGCATGCGTGTGTGTTTATATGTAATTACAGATTAATTAAATCACAATTGACGAAACACGATAGGATGATACATATGTGTAACGTATGCTTAATTCATTTTCACTGTGCGGACGCGTTGAAGAGGCATAAGCAGGAATGCAAAAAAATGGTAACACAACTACCTAGCATAGATGATAGTATACTTAGGTTTAAGAATTTTAAGCATCAATTGGATGTACCTTTTGTGGTTTATGCAGACTTTGAATGCATTTGAGAACCAGTTAACATTCAAAATTCGACGAACATCCAATCGGTGCAAAAGCATGTTCCATTTGCCTATAGTTATTATGTTAAGTGTACCTTCGATAAAAACTTAGATATATTTAGAATATATAGTGGGGAAAATTCGACAAGTCATTTTTTCCAAAATCTAGTTAGAGATGTTGTATATATTTACAATAATTATTTATGTAAAGTTAAACCTATGAATACTATGACGCTAGCGGAACGCGAGAGACAAAAAACCGATACATGTTGTCACAATTGTGGGAAATTGTTTTTACCTCTCGAAAACAGGGTAGCTGATCACTATCATTTGACAGGCGATTATAGAGGACCTGCTCATAATAAATGCAATTTGGAATATAAAGTTGCACCATTTGTTCCAATATTTTTCCATAATCTTTCAGCATACGATTGTCATTTGTTTATTAGGGAACTTTCATCTATTAAGGGCACCAAAAATATTATTCCACAAAATAAGGAATTATACGTCTCCATATCTAAGAGAATATATTTAGGTGAAAAAGAGTTCATCGATCTGCGCTTTTTAGATTCATTTAAATTTATGCCATCAAGTTTACAAAAGTTAGCTGAATACTTGTCCGATACAGACTTAGTTGTTGTAAAATCTGTTTATAACAACGACAATGATTTCAATTTGATGAAACGTAAGGGAGTCTTTCCTTATGATTATCTAGACTCTATTGATCGCCTCCAAGAAACTCAATTACGGCCTCGTTCATGCTTTTTCAATAAATTAATCAATGAAGAATGTAGTGTAGACGATTATGAACACGCTAGAAAAGTCTGGAATACATTCCAATGTAGAACGCTCGGTGACTACCTACTATTGTATTTGAAAGTTGACGTTTTGCTATTATGCGATGTCTTTGAAAATTTCCGAAAAGTATGTAAAAATATTTACAAGTTAGACCCTTGTCAATATTATACTACACCTGGTCTGTCTTGGGATGCAATGCTGAAGACAACAGAAATAGAATTGGAATTATTGACTGACATTGAACAATATAATTTTATTGCTCGAGGTATAAGGGGAGGCATTGTTCAATGTTCTAAAAGATATTCTTTAGCTAACAATAAATATCTAAGCGATTATGATCCCACTCAAGAATCAAATTATCTAATTTACTTGGATGTAAACAATTTATATGGTTATGCCATGTCGAAATGTTTACCCTATAAAAATTTTAAATGGATGACAAATTTGGGCAATTTTAATTTACATGACGTGAAAGATGACTCAGAAATAGGATATATATTGGAAGTAGATTTAGAGTATCCATCTTCGTTACATGACTATCATAACGATCTACCGTTTTGTGCTGAAAATAAAAAAAATGCACACATAAAATGTAGCAAATTAATAACGGATTTAAACGATAAAACACATTACGTTAGCCATTATCGCAACCTTCAACAATGTATTCGACATGGTGTTGTTTTGAAAAAAATACACAGAATTCTTAAATTCAATCAATCGGATTGGTTGAAAAAATACATTAGTTTGAATAATTGTCATAGTACGTTAGCTAAGAACTCTTTTGAACAGAATTTCTTCAAGTTACTAAACTTGACTAGCAAGACTTGGCAAGACTATGGAAAATGTAGATAAAAGAAAAGTTATTAAAATAGTCTGCAAATGGGAGAATAGCGGTAGAAGGTTGGGGGCGAGAAGTCTTATAGCTAAGCCAAATTTTCATAGTTCTCTCAAACTTTTGGACGATATGATTGCGATTCAAATGAATAAAGTGCGAGTTGAGTATAATAAACCAATTTACATTGGTTTTACCGTTCTAGAATTATCCAAATGGAAAATGTACAATTTCCATTATGATTATATGAAGCCTAAATACAAGGTTAATATTAATCTAAGTTATATGGATACCGACTCATTTATTTATGATATTGAAACAAATGACTTGTACGATGACATCCGAGATGATATCAACTGTCATTTTGATACGTCCGCATATCCTAAACAAAATATTTTCAATATCCCATTATTGAATAAGAAAGTCTTAGGAATGATGAAAGGATGAATGTAACGGAAAAATAATGAAGGAATTCATTGGTTTACGACCAAAAATGTATTCCTTTAAAATCAATGAGGATGGAGGAGAAAGTAAGAAAATAAAAGGTGTAAAACATTGTGTTACAGCTAAGCTAACGGTTGGTGACTTTAGAAAGTGTCTATTTCAAAAAGAACTGTACTATGATTCAATGTATGTTTTCCGATCGAAGGTACATCAATTGTATACACAACATATTAGTAAACTAGTTTTAAGATATTCAGATGATAAGAGATATGTAAGAGAGAATGCTATTAATACTTATGCATGGGGGCATTATAAAATAAAGAATAATGATAATTAAAAACAAAATAGCACTTTTTCTTATTTATTTATATTTATTGGAAAGGAATTTCAGGCATAAATGGCCGCAATTAAAAGTATTAAATTTTTGTTTTCGCTTATAATTGTATTGTATGGGTGATTTTAAATAATTAACTATTTCAATTGGCGGTTGTACATTTCCAAAACTATCAAAATATTCTTTATAGTTGTATTTTTTATAGTAGGCTACCCGATGTGTTCCAGGACCGTTTGAATTATCTAGATTAACAATACCACATTCTTGTGCGAATGGCTTCTTTGGTAAAGAATCACGCATAAAAACACCTCTGAAATGTTTAAGTTCTTTACCGTACTTAATCAAATCGATATCTGTTAACGGCCGATTGGGTAGGTTGTTTAAAAGTTTTTTGGACCTGGTCTATAATAAAGTCCATATTACTTTCTATACGGTTCAAGATATAAACCTCTCCCCATAGCAATTGATTCCATATGTCTGTTATGACGAGTAGCCTCTGCTAATTGTTCTCTGCCATTTTTTATATCATTTACTGCTTTAACTATAGCTGATCCACCTGCAGTCAATCCTCCAAGTGCTGACAATGCTGTTAATGCTGGAACTAAAGGAAGGAATCCACCAAGTTTTGGCATTGGAATAACTCTCGGTATAGCAGCAGCAGCATTACCCTTGTTACTCATCCTTAATTTTGAATGCATTGCATTCTGAGCTATTTTCACAGCGTCCGTGATATTATTTGGTTTTGCTTTTTTCAAGATATTTAAAGTCTTTTTAACAGCGGTTAAAAATAGCTTTTTTCCGCCACATCTTCCTCTTTTTCTTCCTCTTCTAGTTTTTCTCACCTTTGTTTTCTCAACTTTTCTTACTTTTTTCGTCTTTTTCTTTCTGCTAGTCTTACTAGCATTCATACCGAGACCAAATTTCACTTTTGCCTTCATTGCATTCGTTACGAACCAAGCGTTTATACGCTTAAATCACTATCTTTAGATTTTACTCGTTGCCAGGCTTTTTCTGTTAATATCTTATCAGCTTGATGTCTCTTATTAATGTGTTCTGATTGTGAATATGCAATATCATGCTCTCTACAAGCTGCATCCAACAGGTTTATTCCTTTTTCTCCTCGCGCTAGACATGTTGCTAATTTCGTTCCTGGTCCACAAAATTAATAACCAGGTAAATGTAACACAACAGGTACTCTATTTATTAGGTTGTTTACGAAACCTCGCCCAATTTTAGACTGATTGTATATGTCTCTTTAATCATAGTTTATAACCATTTTTTCTATCGTTTTATGTATATAATAGGATCAGCATCAAAAATCAAAATGATATATATGTGTATATAAGTTAAATATGTTTCACCTTGGGTTCAGTTTTTTATTAATTTAAACGCAAGATTTATTTTAAGTATTTTTATTTAACAAATTTTTATTTAGGAACTTTAAACGGTTGAACTTGTTGATGTTATGCAAAGAACTAACTTAGTTTTGGCAAATTACTTTACAAGAAACCTTTGATTGTCTATTAATTGACAGTCAGCATTTTTACCGGAATAACGTTTATTGTAGGGTGCAATATGAGCTTTGTGAGAATGTTTATTATAAAGGCAAGATGAGATTGGTGAGATATGTTTACGATGCTTATTTTGTTGGAGTGGTTCATGGATTTGTATTTTTTTTGTTAAGGTGGTCCTTAACTCTTCCCCCTTTAGAACCGATTGTCCTCGATCGAAGTTAGAAATACGGAATGTCATTGAACTTTAATGAACTTTTGCGAACTTTCTATTCGTCAGTTCTGATAGGTATGTCGTCGGATCGGGCTTGTTCCATTATTGGGTTATTTATTATTGTTTTGGTATTATTTCTTTTACCTTTACGGGCTAGGATTGTGATCATGATTATGATCCCGATTACGAATCCCCAAGTTGAGTATTGGTGGTGGTGGATAGCGGACTCTGTCTGTAAGTGTGATATTAGTTTGGTGTTGTTGATTTGAAGCTCGTCTAGCATTTGCAAAGAGACGAGTCGTTTGCGCTCCTTTTCTTGAGGCATTAACTGAAGTATGGGAGGTAGTACCTTGTGGATGGGCATTTCTTCAGACGTATAGGTCTTTCCGTTAACGCGAATTGTAACATTATGGAATCTTATTAGGAAGGTTCCGTTAAGGAATTGTTGGTCTGTTTCTACCTCAAGGGTACCGGAAAATCCGTTTAATAAAATTACACCGGGAGATATTTCATCTATAATTGGGAAATGCTGACTGTTTACAATATTGCAAATGGGTTTTTTACTATTTAATAGGTTTAGAATACAGGTAGTGTTTGTTATATTAATAAGGTCTTGCCTTTTACAAACAAATAGATTTTGATATGTTTTGCATTTATTTAGTATCGTGAATATCTCGTCTTTCAATTTTATAATGATTTCTGACTGAAGATCAGTTGCCATGTTATCATTTCTTTTCACGGCTTTTAGAAGAATAGTTTCGTACACTTGTTCACTGGTTATTGGAATATTGATAATATAGAGGGATTGAGATGGAATTAGTCAGTATTTTTATTTCGGAAAGATTTAATGCCTCTTCTATTGTTTCAATGGTAATTTTTCTCTATTTATTGCTCCTATTGATAATTGTATTTCTTCTTCAGATAAAATAAGCGAGTTTATTATTCCGGCCTTGGCCCAATGTATGGCGTGATTTATATTCTCCAGTTTTT